>CM060869.1:2721511-2785511 GCA_030737845.1 Acorus calamus | reverse complement strand
ACTCTATGCTGGGCAAAGGTGGAGAGGGCAAACTTGGAGGACCACCACTTGGAGGAAGCATGTCTTTCGGTGGACTTGGGGAAGCCGGAGTCAGTGAAGGACCTCCTGAGGGAGTAGAGGGAGCGGGCAAAGGGGATAAGATCCTTGAGGGAGCCGACGGAGAGGGTACTATTGGATTCATAGAGTTATGAGGAGGTGGTGGTGGATTTGACCGCCCTCGACTTCGTGGAGGTGGCGGGGATGATGTGTTAGGAGGGGGATTTGAAGGTGGTGAACGTGGTGAGGATGGGGGGCCCAACCGAGGAGAAGGCGATGGTACATTCGGTGGAGGTGAAGGATTCAAAGGTGGGTCCGGCTTCAAAGGTGGCGGTGGTGGAGATGAATTGGGGGGAAGCTGAGGTGATGCCCAAGGGGGAGGCAGTTTAGGTGGTGGAGGAGAGGGAAATACTTCATTGGGTAGGGGAGGAGGTTCCAAAGGCGGGTTTGGTGGGGGAGGTGAATTGGCCGGAGGAGGCGGTGGAGGGGATGCCAACGGAGGTGGTGGAGGAGATGGTGTTGGAGGGGATGGCAACAATGGTTGGGAATCCGGATTAGGCAGGGGAGGAGGCGACAAAGGGGACGGGACCGAAGGCGGGGGAGCAGGTGGTGGTGGAAGAGGTGATGGTGGCGGGTTCGAAGGGGTCGGAGGGGAAGGATTCAATGAAGTTGATGGGCTCACCGAAGGGGATGGATTTGGAGATGGAGCAGACATGGTTACTTTGGGGAGGTCAGAATCAAAAAGCTTTTCATCAAAGGGTGACCCGCAATTCAAAAAAGCCTAAATTTCTCCATTTCCACGGATAAAAATTGCAATTTTTTTTGGAGGAGAAGATACAATTCAATCAAACTGTGATCAATCACTCTAACAACTCGAATAAAAACAATGCAGAGGTTCTTCTTTTGAGCAGAAACTGAAAAACCCACAGCTCATATTGAATTAAATAATACTCAGAAACCAAAAATTGCAGATTTTGAACCCAAAAAGGAATTTTTTATACCTCTTCCAGCAAATGTAGTACAGATGAAGCAAATTAGAGGGAGACCCAGTTGACCAAATCTTGAAATGACTCTGGGTCTATTTTAAGTTTACATGAACTTGCTTTTCTTTGACTGAACCATGTGTACGCGCCAAAACCTCTCTCTCACTCCGTTTCAAATTAATTAATAAATGTTGCTATTTAAAATATAATAAAATAAAGGAAAACTAACTTGTCCCGCCATTCCATGTGGTTTAACCGTTTGAGATTTTCGTTATGTACCTAAATATATATTTTTTAAATTATATTTAATTAATTTGATTGAATTTTTGTATTTTTATAATTATAATTTAATATATTAAGTTAGAGTGAAGTGGGTGCTGTAACTATGTTAAATGTATTAACAATCTTCCAAAATGTTGTATATTGTGATAATTCGTTTGAAAATTTTAAAACTAAGAATAATTTATTGTAATATATATATATTTTTGAAGGATACAGGACTCGCAAATATGCCTAGTAAACTCTTAGAAAAAAATTTATTTTCTTTAAAATGGATATATCTTATTTAGATAAACTATCAAGTTCTTATACGATACACCACAATTTAAATTAATGATAAACAGATAAGAAATAAACAACTAAACAAAAATTACTATATTCATCAGTCCAAGTGCCACTTTGGTTTCGATTAACTGTGGGGATTAGCAAAAAAAATGTAGACTAGATCTACAGTAGGCACAAGAATAGAGGATAAGTTGAGATCTAATACAATAAAAAAAGGTTTTCATTTGATGCATAGCATAAACCAAGTCCTACACTCATAGTCTCGTATACATGTTTCATTGATTAATTTTTAATATAAAAGACCTCGATAAGGATTGTTTGGATAGCTTCAACGAAGCAACAAATATAATTCTTATATCAATATTTAATATGTATCCCAGAGTATGGAAGATTATACATATTTTATGTTTCATTCAAGGCAATATGCAGCTTTCACAGTCCAAACTCAACATTTGTCTTTTTTCCATGCATGCCCTGGCTTATGATATCCAAATATTGACAATATTTCATTTAAAATTTAATTTAGATCAAGATAACGAATAGGGTGTTGATACATTCATGAGGTTCTAACTCGATTGAAGAAAATATACAAAATTGTATGCATTGGAATGACACAAGTTTTTTCTCGGATAAATTGTATGCCCTCAAGATATAATAAGATATGGGTAATCTATTCAAGTTAAATTCATCTGTGAAATTAATATCAGAGTTTATGCTAACTTATTATTCAACATAACTGTCAAATTTTATCTACTTCAAACAAACCTTTTTTTTTTTTTTGATTTGTGGCTTGATGCTTGTCAGTCAAGATGAATTAAGATCAAAAGACTCGAGTATTTGAATAAATTTGTAACCTAGAAAACTGTGACATTTAATACGTATAAGAATCATTGCCAGTTGGTCAAACACGTCCAATGCTGCATCTTAAAACTTAGAAGACTGGCAATGTGAGCAACCCTGTTCAACATGGAATTTGTGAAACATTGAAAACAATAGCACACACACAAGCAATATCCATGAAGTTTCACCATTATTTTACACAGTTATATTGAAGTTCAATGTATTCCTAAAAAAGACCCACCAATGTCACATCTGTATATTCTACTAGAAATTATCAAGTAACCATAAACTAACAATGCTGTAAACAGTACTGCAAACCCTGACCAATAAAAAAGCAGCAGTATAAATTCACCAGGATGTCTATCTGATTCTTTTTTTTGTTTTTTTCACATTGCAGGTATATAACCAAAAAATTTCAATATTCAATGATCAAATAATAACCCGGTCTGAATGAACGAATAAGATGGAGGTGAGGAAAATCTTGTTTGATCAGTGATTTTGTTAAGAAGTCAGCGAGGCCTGTTGTTCAACCTCATATTTCTTCTTGATGTCACCTCAGCAGCCCAACTCTTCCCCAAATCTGTTTGAAATTTTCCTGCAGATCGTAAAAGGTTCAGGAGAAAACAAGCTGTCAGAGTTTACTGTTGCATGGTTGAATATATCCAAATGGTAACCTTTAAAAACTCATTAGGAGATGGAAAACGAGTACTCATTGAAAACATCTTATGGGGGGTTCAGAGGTGGAAATATATATTGTCGCAAAAACACTTCAATTTCCAGAATTTTGTGACATGGGACATGCAGTACAACCCATGTGGATTAGGAACAACAACAATGCCATGGATGAAGGTAATACTCAAAGTGTGCTGATCACATACAGAATTGAATGTACTTTTATATTTCTTATTTCTTCATAAATGAAATCCAAGTGTGCTGATGTTAAAAAATTAAAATCCATATATAGTATGCCTCAAGAGGACATGACTCAAAGATTTTTTACAATATCTATCAGATGCGCTGACACAGCACTTGGCAGCAGACCATGCCATGTATGAAGATCGTACTTGCGATGCTTCAATTATGCTGAGAGGGATCAAGTCTCTTCCTTGTTTAATTTTTTCCAGCTATAATTTTACTTCTAGCTCAAATGACATTGACAATAACAACTCTGATTAAGCCAGCAAGCAAACCCACCAACTAGCAAGATCACAAATCCATACCTGCTGTAGAAAGGAAAAATTCATCCAAGACCTTGCCATGTTCTGCACACAGTCGAGCATAAACAATAAGCAACAGCCCGGTAAAGGAACCAATGCATGAATAAACTACATGGATAATACTCACAAATCTACTACTTCACAAGCATATACAGAGTTATGCAAATTTCAGAGCATCATACAAGTATCTATCAATAAAATTCCAATTAAGTAAACAGGAAAATTATGTGTTCATATCACTTATATGTAGAGGCCGGAGGGGAACCATGTCTAATGCCAGATGAACATATGTCTGACGAAATGACAATTTCACATTCATGGACAATTTAATAGGATTTCACTGGAAGAAGTAGGATGTGAAGGAAGGCAATTCCACACAATGGCTACCTCAAGTGAAGTGTTATCAGTTCTTCAGGCATCTGGGCCCTGGCCAGAAACCTACCAATACAATGCAGGCAACATCCTCAAGTAATTTAGGTGATCCAGGCTCCCATGAAAGCAGAATTGCATGTATATCTACATAGAATATAGCACCTTATATCCCCAGTCACCTGGTCCTAGGTTATGTCAGCTTTTTTAATGTGACAGAATGAACCAAAGTTTAATTATATTTCCCATGCAGGTTAAAACAGAGTCAATAAGATTAGAATGAATAAGATTTCAGGCTTCCAATTGGAATTCATTATGCTAAAAGTGGATAAAGAGGCGGCTCAAGTTTCCATACTCCCTCTTCAGGCAATGAATGGAGAAGAGATCAGATAATTTGAGGAATGTCCACCACCATCTGGACAAGTAGACAAATTTGTGGCTAGACTCAAGAAGCCGATGATATTTGCATGTCAGTTGCACATTATAGAGCAGTCAGACATGGTAGATATACCAGTGATGAGTGTCAGCACTCACTCTTAATAAACACATTGCATGCAGGTTCATATGCATGGGCCTTACATTATAACAAGAATCTAGTTTCACCATTGGCACATTCAACACAAACAATTGAAGCTTTCATTCAGTAAGAAAAAGTTACCACTTTCATACTCCAATGCTTGCAGAATCATTTCCACCTGGGTCAGAATTATTCCAGTCAGCAAGTTCTTCAATGATTATTTAATAATTATTATATATAAAACAAATAAATTTGACATGCAAAAGTGGATATAACGACAAATTAAATATACAAGTAAAAAAATGCCAAAAAAAATGCATGATTACCCATTTTCAATGGCACACATAAATAACTTGTAATTCAAACTTAGTTAAAATAGTTCTGGTTTTGCTAACAAATTTATTTCTACCTTTCCTAAAGTCTAACCAAGACAAAAATCGATAAATGATGGCCGTATTTCAAGACAAGAAAAATATGTAAGTTTTAACATCGGTGTTTACCACTGTTTTGTATACACAATGGACCAAGACAAATATGTCACTAAAAACAGGTTTTCAGAGATGGGCACATTTCTGGTACAACAGTATAACTAAGAAAGTTCTGGTACATTGATTCCCACCATTTTTCTTGGTGACACCCCCTCCCCCAACCACCCAAAAATAAAAGCAGAGTAGATTTGAAAGATTGCTAACCAGGTAATCAAAACTCAGTTCATGTTATTCTCACAATCTCACCTAAATATAAATAAATTTTATTTTTTGCGTCAGCCAAGACAGGAAAAGCCTTCATCCACACAGAAAGCTTGAAGCGTATTGTTCAAGGAAATATAAGGAATTTGCAATTATTTCATGAAGATCCATTATCTCCAAATAGTTTCAGATGATTTCATAGAGAAAAAAGGAAAGAATATTCATACTTTGTCGAAATCCTTCACAAGACTAGCCTCTATAGAAGAATTGTTCTCATATTCAGTCCAAAGTTCTTTTATCTCTTCAGCTGCAAAATGTAAATGTAGTTTGTAAAGCCAATATTGCCACTGTTGAGGAGGGGATAAACCAAGAAGATAATAAGCAAAGACCAATACCTCTCATTCCTCCACCAAGAACTTTACACATTTCATCCAAAGCTTCTTGTTCCAGCCTGCTCTTTTCGGCCTTAGGCACACCGTCTGAAGGAGTGATGTCACCCACAATGGCTAACGAAAATATACATGTATCACAACTTCGGTAAATAAAAAAAAAAACCAAGCAATGCATATGTATATACATTAATTGAAAACTCGATAGGTAAAACTTTTACAATAAGATGCACTAGTAAGGTCGATTCTCAAAACAAAGATGCACTAGTAAGGCATCTTTAACTCAAAAAACATGTATTAACTTTTGCAAAGTAATAGAATATTCTACCATCCTTACTATGAATTGTGTAATGCTGAAACTTGCACTTCAATTCAGACAATTCAATGGCACTTTTATAGAATTTATGATTCATGTTGCTATTTCTGAATAATGAGGAGGGAAATAATTTAAGAACTATTGTAATAAATAAAAGTAGAAGGATGATAGGAAGTGTTCTTTTATAAATAACTTGATGCTATTGGGACTGAAAATCATAATGCTGTCAGTGGTAACAGAAGAAATAGTAATCAAAGCACCTCCCAACTAGATCCAAGAAGAATTCATGTGATTCAACAAGCTTGACGCAAGCTGATGAAGCCAATCATGCATCTAATGAGTGCTCTTTAGCTAACATTTTGTCATATCATACGAATAGAATGGATAGAGAGAAAGAATAGACAGTAAATACAGCACAGAGAACATATACCTTCTGCAATGTCGTGAACGATTGCAATCTTAATGCACCTGTTGAGAGCACAGATCACAGATGCAAGTAAATATATATTTATAATAAAAATGGATAGTAAAAAATGGTCGACGTGTCTATAAAAAGACAATAAAAGAAACGTGCATGAACATGATGCATAATAAGCTCAAACCATGTCAGCTTGAATTTATTTACAATTGGGAAGAAGAAAAGAGAAAGACACGCATATATGTACTTTGGGAAGCACCGTGAAACACAGAAATAAAAAAATATCAAAGCACCAACCAGTGAGTCCTGAGGTCATTGGAAAAAGTGAACACTTCGTGAGCAATTATACCGTATGTATGCTGCATTGATGTTGGCCACCAAAAGACATCGATACAAGACTTGTGACATTAATGAAGCACGTTATCTAAGATTTGTATGCACACACTTAAACATGGCCAATGACGCAGGTTTGGCTCTTTAGCTAGAGCCAAGGGTTCTCCCCATGGGTCTTGAGTTCAAACTACAAAGCCCCCCTCCCCCCCAACAACCCTCAAGGCTTACCTAATGCATGCACAGGGTTTGTGGATGATTCAATGCATCCGGTGTTTTTCCAACTAATGTTGGGGTTCCTCGTCAACAAAAAAAAAAATTCATATGTCCAGAAGTGCCATAAAAGCACAGGTTTCAAAAACGCCAACTCTCATAAACATAAAACTCAACCTGTCTGTATTCTAATCCACAAACACACTTTTTCATGGATGCCATACTCTAAACAATATGCATAAGGAATATTTCCTGGAGACTGTGCAACTGCGATAAACCTTTCAAGGCAATATAAGGCTAGCGGATGACCAAAACGAATACATATTAACAAGTAATATCAGCGTAGACCGAGCTGGTGAGGCAATGCAATGTATAAATTAATCTATCATGCATTTCCAAATCATACAGATCAATTATAACAGCTGCAATACCGACGTGAAGATGGAAAATCAATCAGTCAAAGAAAATCATGAACTACCTTTCTCGGTTCACGTCGGGCAAATCACTGGCAATCAAAGCCATGATCGACATGCGGTACATGTGATCCGCGATGGACTCGGCCCCCTTTATTCCATGGTTCAACCACCCCCTCCTCTTCGTCGTCTTGAATGGAGTCCCAAACACACGATCAACCACATGAATCAAGAAATCCAAGACATAAAAAAGACTAAAATCGCATTCATACATGAAAGATCGGATGGTGAATGTACCTTGAGACGGCGACAGAGAGTGAGGAAATCGATAGCGGAGGAAGACGAGGAGGAGGAGATGGAGTCGTCTCCGTTCGATCTCGGATCGGCGGCGATGGATCGGACGGTCAGGATCCTCCGCGACGAACAGTGCTTCGATGAGACCAATGGGGGGAGAGAGGGAGATATGGAGAGGCGTCTATGGAGGAGGAGACGAGGAGGGAGAGGTGGATGCGCCGTCGCCATGGTTGGGTTTTGGTTCCTCTTCGAAGCACAAGTGAGAGAGAGAGAGAGAGGACGAAGAGGAGAGGTGTGGTGAATCGCGGAGTAGCTTAAGAGAGTGTTTTTGATGTTGTTGAAAACGTCTCTAACCGTTGGATTTTAGATTGCTATGTTGTGATGGGATCAGGACCGTTGGTGTGTTTGTTGGTGTTTTTGGTTTGGGCGGCGTTTTTTATGGAGTACTTGATCCACGTGTATTTCTCTGTTTTGTTCATCTTAAAATTTCACGTTGAATCCGATCCAGTCAAAAATTTCGACGGGTTTGAATTGAAGTTACAGCATTTGGTTCAATCGGAGCCTAAATCCAAACAATCCATTTTTTTCTTGGGTTAGGTTTAAATTAAGGGTCCGGGCAACCAAACCAACTTGAATATGAATTTAAAGTTTTTATATTTAAGTAAAATTATACTTTTTTAATTTATATGTTAAATTTTGAATTATATGAATTATTTTTTAAAATATTTTAAAAATAACCCTCCTAAAAAAAGAATTTCAAATTTGACACCTGAACTAAAGTTATTGCAAAACTAGTCTTAAACTCAGTTTGACCTCGGTCAACGCATCACTGTGGCGCACTGACTGGCGAGAACGTGCTACGACCAGCGTGAACCACGTGGGAGCCCGACGCGGCCGGCCTGTGCTGTGAAAGAGCGAGGGGGGTCTCCTGCAGAGGCGTGATCATGGGTCACGTCTACATGAGAGGCGTGATACATGATCACGCCTAGATGGAGACATGCATGCATGTCCCCCCACGCGCACAGCACGAGCTAGCGCGTGCACTGAAAGAGCTAGCGTGCGCGCGGGTGATTGATTTTTTTTATTATTATTTTTTTAAATTTAATTTTTATAAAATCGATTTAAGGAATGTAATAATAATCAATTATTTATAAAATTTAATTATTCAAAGTAATATTTGACTAAGGATCATTTAAGAAAGATAAGATCTCACTTTGATTTAAAATTAAAATCAAGTTTAAATTTTAAAATTCCTATAAAATTTATGATTTAAAATATAGATAATCACATGCAAATAAAATACAGATAACAGATAAAATACAGATAAATTTTAAAATTCCTATAAAATTGTAATCCCATGCAAAAGCCATTTATATATATTTGCACGTGATTTTTAAGTTTGTAAAACAACCATTAATTAAGATTTAATTTAAGTTTGCATGCAAATATATATAAATGGTTGTTTTACAAAATTAAATTTTAAATATTATTGTTTCCTTTTTTTTCTATATAAATGGTTGTGTTATAAAATTAAAATTTAAAAATGGTTATTTTCACTTGTTAATTTTGGTTTATAATTTTTTATTTTACAAACGTAAATTTTAAATATTATCTGTATTTTAAATCATAAATTTTATAGGAATTTTAAAATTTAAACTTGATTTTAATTTTTAATCAAAGTTGGACCTTATCTTTCTTAAATGATCTTTAATCAAATATTACTTTGAATAATTAAAGTTTATAAATAATTGATTATTATAACTTTTCTTATATCATATAACTTTGATTAATTTTATAAAAAATAAATTTTAAAAGAAAATAAAAAAAAAATTAATCACCCCCCGCGCTCACTGCTCGCGCGGGGGTACATGCATGCATGTCTCCATCTGAGGCTCATGTAGACGTGATCCATGATCACGCCTCCCAGGAGACCTCCCCTCCCGCGCTCTTCCAGAGCACGGGCCGGCCGTGCCAGGCCTTCGCGCAGTTTGCGCTGGTGACAGAGACGTGATTTGTTATCACGTCTCCGTCGTGGCACATTCCTGCCCATTCAACGCGCCACTGTGGCACGCTGACCGTGGTCAAACTGGACTCATGGCCAGTTTTGCAATAACTTTAGTTTGGGGTCAAATTTGAAATTCTTTTTTTATGAGGTGTATTTTTTAAAAAAATTCATTATTTTTATCTAGAATATTTCACTTCTATAGTTTTTATATCTTCATTCTTTAAATAAAATGTTATTCATTTTTTTTCTTTTTGTGTGGATAATGGACTCTTGCAAAAATCCAATTTGAATCAAACCTGAATTTGAACAAAATCTGATGAGTTGGGTTTGAATTGAGCTTCTTAAACCTGAGAGTCGGGTCGGGTTGGGTCAGGTTAGGTTTGGGTTGGATTTTTTCAATTACGGGTTGGGTTCAAGTTGAGCTTCAACCCAACTCAACCGCATTTGAGTTTCACCCCTTTTGAATAGGGTAGAATAAGGTCAAAAAATAATTTGTTTGTAATGAATGCATGAGTATATAGTTATATCATAATTGACATAAATGAGTTGGTGTTAGTATTTAAGATATCTCTAAAATTGTGTTATTTAATCACCTATTAGATATCAAGAAAATTACATGTCAAATAATTTTTCACTTTTTATAAATCATTTTTTATATTTTATTTATAATTTATTCATGATGAACCCAACCACAAAAACTTTATTATATGTTTATGAAAGAGAATAAAAAAACACAATCTAATGAAAAAGATATATTCTTTATTTATATTGGAATATTATCTATTTGATTATTCTTTAATAATTTATGTTGTTAATCAAACTAAGAGGATATAGATTTTTAGCAACAATAAACACATGCACTTATTTTTTTAAAATGTACATTGATGAGTATAGTTCAAATGCTTTACATATAAAAAAGAAAAAAAATCTAAAAGTAAGATTTCATCTACTTTTTTTATATATAAAAAAAGAAGATTACATGTACTTTAATTTTAGAAGAACAATCCACCTTTGTTCAACCCCCAAAAAAGTACTCTATATTGGTTTAAAAATTTGTTTTAAGTTAGTTATAATTACAACCAAAAAAACCAATACCCAGTTATGTAGGCACATGCGTGTTTGTTTTGCACATCCATATAAAGATCTTTCATTTTAATTATATGTAGATAGATATAGAAGAAAAAAAAACATATTAGTTAGTTTTTTTTTTTTTTGAGAAGCAAACATATTAGTTTGTTGAGCATTCATTTGAGTCAATAAAATGGGGCTCTGGATGAAGCTTGACCTAACAAAAATGGTGATTAATACAAATTGCATGACAATATCTTTATTTTCAATTATCATACACGTGCATACACAAAAAACATGTGCATAGATGGAAGATGTTTGGCGTGAAGGAATCTAATTTTTTGAACTCAACTTAAAATATTAATGGGATAAAAAAAAAGCAAATATTTTTTTTATTGCTGAGTCCTAAGTTTTATTAAAAATTGATCAATAAAAATGACAATATCTATTGTTTCAATAATCATAATCATGTGAGCTTTAGACCCAAAAGCATGTAAAAATGACACAAAATTATAATTTTTCACTTTCTATCTTGTGTCTTTGATTTTTATGTTTTGTTATTCTTCTCATCCCTTCAATCATGTCTTATCTTTTATCTGGAATAGAACTTGACTATATTGGGTTTAAAAGAAAATTAATACACTATGCATGTACTATTTTATTGTGTTATATCTAAAAGATTAGATGTTTTGTTTAATAAATATTTTTAAAAAAAATTAAAAAATATATTCTAGAGAGAGCTAGGCTTTCCCATGCAAAGACTGTTATTCTAGAATCACCCTTATCACTACATTCCAAATCAATGTCTAGTCATTTATTTTCTAAAATAATAAAATAACAACAATAATAATAAAGCTCCACTATGAAATTTGGTTCTCACACAGTCTCACCCACCCACTGAGTAGTCTCTCTCACCCACCCCAGGAATTTTATTTTCTTCATTAAAAAACAGATGTCATTTCTTTTCAAAAGAATGAATCTATCCTCCTACTATGAGAGTGTGCCTGAATATGTCATAATCCATTCACTATAGTGTTTTTACGTGAAGAAGTAAAATTCAAATGATAGGATCTCTCGTGTCAGAAAGATTTCAATAAGTATGTCATAACATAAAAGATTCTTTTTATTGATAACAGGTAATTCGCTTTTTATTTTTTTCAATTCATTAAACTCCACATTATATTTTATTAATATTGTAAGAGTGCCTAAATATGTCATAATCCATTCACTGTTGGATAAGACGATCGAGACTTTAAATGAATACTTCGAGTCACGTTACGATGTCGCTCTATTTAAGACAATATTTGCTCCTTATACAGTGTGCACATGATATTACAAATCTGTCTGCAGGATAATTCGAAGCAATTTTCACCAGCATTTGCACGGATGATGGTGGACAGAACATTGTTGATAAACTCAAATGAAACAAGATCCCAGTATAAGATTCTGCAAAAACCTAATACTGGAACACACTTTAGGAAAAAGAGAAAGCTTTTTTTTATGAGATGGTTTTTATGGTAGTAAATCATGTGTATTTATAGACATAACACCCTTTCAAGTTACAAGATGGATGGTCCAGATTGATCACCATCTGATGCCCCCTTACCAAAGGTACCCCTTGATCAATGTAACCGATTCTTGATTGATCCAACGGTTCATATCGCCTCTGACGTGTCCACCATTTATACGGTCCAGATTGCATCTGATAAAATGATCTTCACCATCTGATTAGTTGAAAAGAAAATGTTCTAGCTCCTAGCGACGATCGCACACATTGCACCCATCGCACACACGTGCGGACCGTGTGCATAACATTTTACCATTCTTATATTAAACATTACTTTATATACACCATACTTTATATAGTATCAAATGTCTTTCTTTTTAACAGATGTGAGACTAAAAGCCCAACACATAAAATTATAAATAAAGATTCAAATTTACAAGACACATAAATTTACATTTTAAAAAACCACTAACAATCACTGTGGTGTTTTCATGTAGAGAAATAAAATTAGGAAGATAGTATCTTTCTGTGTTAAAAATCATTCAATTCAATATGTAAATGACTCCTTTTATTGGCGTCAAAATTTAAGTCGCTTTCATTTATTTCAATACACATCTATAACTCCATATTCTATTTTATAGTTTGCATAGCTATATCATCGCGCATCTATTGTATTAATCTAAAATAATTTGTGAATTATCTAATAATTTTTAAAACTTTCTTTTAAAAAAAAGAGAGGCTTCACCATGGAGAGACCTCCTATTATCATGCCCACTCTTAGCAGTTTCCATTTCAAATCAGTGTCTAGTCACTCATATATATATATTTCAGGAAAAAACGGCTCCACTTTAAAATTAAGCACTCCCACCCACTGAGTATTCTTTCTAATCCCACTCGAAAATATTTATTTCTTTCATAAAAAAAAATATGTCTCATCTCTTTTAAAAAAGAATGAATGGTTCTATCTGTGTTTAGTTGTGTTCTGTTTTGTATCTTAGACGTCTCAAATGATCATAATATGTGTTAAAAGTCATTTAACTCTCAATATGTGAGGTTATCTTTTTATATATTGAGAAAAAAACCTAGCTTGATCTCTTTTCTTTTTTTCGTTACCAATTTAGAAGTATGCACTATATTTTGTTATGATCATTATGTATTTAATGTGAATGTAATAAAATTTGTGTACTGCCCTGACATAAATTTTTTAAAAAAAGTCTTTAAAAAATTCCACAGAGAGGCTCCCCATGCACACACACTATTATTCTCTTGTCACCCTTATCATTTTTTCCATTTGATCAAATCAGTGTCCAGTCACCTATTATTGATTTATTTCAAAAAAGAGGCTCCACTATAAAATCAGCCTCTCTCACACAGTGTACATTCTCCTCTCATTAAAAAGAGGATGTCATCTCTTTTCAAAATAATGAATCATGCCATGCTGTTTATTGCGTGCTCATGCTCAGTCATATTCAGAATATAAAGTCTATAGTTTTATGTCACTCGCACTCTAGATAAATAAAACTTTGTACCATTTTTGTTTGATCATTCATTTAACCATGTGTAGGGTTTCTATTAGGATAGAACGTAGCTCACTTCTGCTTTTCTAATATGTCTCTCTAACTTTATATTCTTTTTTATTAATACAAGAATGCACTATTTCTTGTTATCATCTTTGTGCATATACAATATGGATTTAAAAGAATTTATGCATTACCTAATAAATTTAATATGTCACGCACAATAGATCATACACGGAGATGTTTGGCGTTAAGGTCTATTTTTATTTTATAGTATATTACATAAATTAATTAGGAAACCATAAGAACAAATCTTTTTTTTAAAAAAATATATATAATCCCAAGTTTTATTAAAAGTGGCCACTCTTGGCTAGGGTGTGTTCGGGTGTATGACGAAAAACTCCATATTCGGAAAGCAGGTTGCGGTAAAAAAACATTATTTCTAAGGAGTTTCAAACATGGAGAATTTTTTTTTTAAGCACCGGTTTTAGTGTTGAAATGTAGGCATTATTGATTTTTTGTTTGAATCCACGGTGATGTTATACAAAGTCCCCTATTGCATAATCCATCTCACTGCGGATCTAAACATGGCTTAATATAAATGGCATGGCAATATCTCTAATTTTAAATATCATACACACGCATACACAAAAACATGTATGTTATTGCTGGGAGATGTTCGTGTTCAGGAATCTATTTTTGGGCTCAACTATAGATATTAATTGAACCAATAATAACAAATCTATTTTAAAAATATATATATAGTTTCAAGTTTTTATTAAAAATTGGTCATTGGTGACTAATACAAATTGCATGACATACCTTTAATTTCAATGATCACATGCATACCCAAAAACTATAAATATTAAAATTCGTAGGAGATGTTTGAAGTTTACAAGGAATTTATTTTTTGACTTAAAACTATACACATTAATGGAGCCAATGAGAACAAATCTTTTTTTTTGGTTGAAAATATATAGTCCAAAGTTTTATTAAAAATTGGTCAGACGGATAAGAAATCTAACCATTCACAACAAGTGAAAAACATAAGAAAAATTACAAAACTAAAACGAAAGCAGGAGATTAATAGATCATGACCAATGCCAAAAGAACATTACATTATAAGAGAATTCATAATGATGTTTCATTGATTATACACATTATCAGAGAAATCATAAATATTATTGGAAACAAAAAAAATCTATTATTTTTTGTAAAATGTTTTAATTTTTTGGAGTAAATGTGGAAGAATTCCCAAGTTTTATTAAAATTGGTCACTTTATAAGGTATTCATCCAATCAATGCACCACAGCTAAAACCTTGTTTGATTAGAGGTACTCAAGGTAAATTATGATTCTTGAGATAAATGATAATGTATGAAAATGTTAGCATTAGAATACCACAAAATTAGTAGGATTTTAAAAATAAAGGTGGATTTTTTAGTGACCTGTTTATCCATTATGCGCCACAAAAATAGCAAATTAAAACGATTATCCTTCACATCCCTTTTCAAACAATCAGATTGATTTGGATTATAATAGATACTTGATTAATAAATATAATATTTCATTATTTGTCATCCAAAAATATAACATTTTGGCTTTTGGGTATAATCACTTGATTACAGTATTTAGATACCATGTAATATATATAGATGTTTATTTTATTCAACTTTACACAATTACCAATATTATAAATATTTATTTCTTTGATATTAGTCACTTTTTAGAAATTCTGATATATACATAAGATTTTACATGTATTGTACAAAAACGGTTGATAAGAGTATATTATGTATTCAACTGAATTATCATAAAATTTTCGTGCACTCTTCATAAACTGCATAAACTGATAAACACATGTAAACTGGAATTGAGGCTGGAAATGGAGTTGAAATAACATAATGCGATATTTTTAAAACTGAAAATTTAATTTTTTTTATTAACATCATAACATGATTTTATTATATTAAAATATAAATTTTAAAATTAAATTTAATGTTATAACAAAAAAATCAATTGCAATATCTTTGATTAAAAAAATATATGGTGAACTGATTGGTTTTCTTATCAGTTTTTTATATTATGGAATTTTAAAAACATATTAGATTAATTAGAATTCAAAACGGTTGAAATTAAACCAGTCTGATAAGGTAGAATGTTAAAACGCTGAATCAGTGTGACGCGTAACATGGTTGCATCCATGTGATAGAGCACATTCTTCATTTCACACATATCATCCAAAAATATTCTGCAAAAACTTTCATTACTTTATAAATCTATACCCATAAGGGCATGTTTGGATACTGTGCAAATGGGGGTGAGTTTTCAATTGCACATGGTCAAACATAATATATTGTTTCGTTATGATATTTAAAGTGAAACAAATAAAATCCAGAGTTTTCATTTGCCCCATTAAATGGGGCAAACAAAATCTCAACCAACACGTGTTTTCATTTGTAATGGATTTTATTTTCACACCTCTAAAATGTATGTAAAGCAATTTTACATTTTGACCCTCTAACAAATTTATTAAAATCCATATTAGCCAAAACAAATATTTCATCTCCTAATCTTATCTTAAGAATTAAAATAGATAATTATATTTTATAAATTTATATAACTTACAATAATATAATTGTGTGGATTATAAATATTAATGTGGTATAAAAATATAAATGTTATTATATTAAAATATAACAAGAAATCTTAACTAACTATCCTAGATATTATCCAACAAAATTGTTATTTATAAAATATAAAAAAAAGTATGTAGGATTATTTGTTAGTTGAAATCAGATTAATTTTTATTTATATTCTATTATATTAGAACTTTTTTTTAACCACATTGACTTATATATAAATTAAAAAAACTAATATATGCAATATTTAAATTTAAATTTTTTATATATAATATATTTTTCATAATTTTTTTGGGTTTTAAGAAAATAATATATTTGATAATCATTTGAAAAAAATATTTTATCTATTTATAATATTATTATCTTTTAACATAATAAATTGACACATATACAAACAGTTTTACATATGTGAGACAAACAACTACTAAAAAGAATATGTGTGTAAATGATAACACAACATGAAAACAGACAAACATGTGCAAACAATGTACAAAGTTTCCCTGCACGTGCAATGTAAAATTTACATGTGCAGAAAAACACGTGCAAATAATCACTGCATCCAAACGTGCCCTAATAGAAAATTCCAAAACCTTCTTCTAAAATGATCCAAAGTAACACACAATTATGCCCCTTTTGATTCATGTCATTTTTTTTTATAGATTTACTTTATCAGAAATCATTTTATCAATAATCAAGATTCCATTTGACTGTTTGGTTCACTAGTAGATTTCTATAAAGAATAAATTTTTAGTGTTTGGTGCACACACGGATTTTTGTAAGAAATTTGATTCAAATATCTAAAATACCCCTTACTATTATACATCTACTTGTAAAATTTATTTTTTTATGCATGCCGCAGTTATAAAAAAAGGAGTAATTTATTTATAATAATTTTATAAATATTATCAAATGCAAATAAATGAAACAATTGATTATATAATTAAATACATAATAATAGTAATTTTCTAAATTAATTGAATATCATGAACTCCCCTAGAAAAAGAGTAGATGAAGTGGGTAAAAAAAGAAGAAGAAGAGGATGCTATTTATTTTAGAAATGATGTAAATAGTAATTTTATTCATTTGTAAATGGTATAATAATAATCTAATTTAGGATTCATGTGAAATTTGAGATTACCACCACAAATGGTGAAAGTTTAATTCCACCTTATTTTTCCACATGTATGGATTTTAATTTTAATAAGGCCCATAATTACCATCGAGATTATCACTAATCAAACACTAGATTTTACACAATTTTTTATTAATCTCACATGTAATTAAATTTCATTCCAGATTAACACGAACCAAAACGGGCCGTAGTTCTCCAAACATAGCTTATTCCACATTTCCATGACTGAATTCAAAAAATTCATTTAAAGGTTCAAATTTTAAGTACATGCTATTGATCACCCTGTTGACTTAAATTTCATCAAAAAAAAAAATTTCAAAATTCTTTGGGGAAATTCATCATGTTACTGTGGTCACATGTCTATTATATTTAGGTCCCTTAAATTTTTTATATATTTTTAGGCCCCTAAAGTGATGGAAAATTATTTTTAGGTCCCATGCAATTATGTGAAGCTTAACAATATATATACTGTGTTAATACTATAGAAATACTTATGGCTTGTTTGGATACTACTGTGCAAATAGGGGTGAGTTTTCATTTGCAGTGGGTCAAACATAATATCTTATTTGGTTATGATAATTAGGGCATGTTTGGATGCAGTGATTATTTGCACGTGTTTTTCTGCACATGCAAATTTTACATTGCACGTGCAGGGAAACTTTGTACATTGTTTGCACATATTTGTCTGTTTTCATGTTGTGTTATCATTTACACACATGTTCGTGTTAATAGTTGTTTGTCTCACATATGTGAAACTGTTTATATATGTGTCAATTTATTATGTTAAAAGATAATAATATTATAAATAGATAAAATATTTTTTTCAAATGATTATCAAATATATTATTTTCTTAAAACCCAAAAAAAATATGAAAAATATATTATATATAAAAATTTTAAATTTAAATATTGCGTATATTAGTTTTTTTAATTTATATATAAGTCAATGTGGTTAAAAAAAAGTTCTAATATAATATAATATAAATAAAAATTAATCTGATTTCAACTAACAAATAATCCTACAATGTTTTTTTTATATTTTATAAACAACAATTTTGTTGGATAATATCTATGATAGTTAGTTAAGATTTCTTAATATATTTTAATATAATAACATTTATATTTTTATACCACATTAATATTTATAATCCACACAATTATATTATTGTAAGTTATATAAATTTATAAAATATAATTATCTATTTTAATTCTTAAGATAAGATTAGGAGATGAAATATTTGTTTTGGCTAATATGGATTTTAATAAATTTGTTAGAGGATAAAAATGTAAAATTGCTTTACATACATTTTAGAGGTGTGAAAATAAAATCCGTTACAAATGAAAACCCATAGGTTAGTTGGGATTTTGTTTGCCCCATTTAATAGGGCAAATGAAAACCTTGGATTTCATTTGTTTCACTTTAAATATCATAACCAAACAATTTATTATGTTTGACCATGTGCAATTGAAAACCCACCCCCATTTGCACAGTATCCAAACATGCTCTTAAGTGCAACAAATAAAATCTCAGGGTTCTCATTTGCTCCATCAAATGGCAATCAAAATCCCAACCAACTCCTATGCGTTGTTATTTGTAACAACTTTTATTTTCTCACCTCTCAAATGTATGTAAAACAATTTTATATTTTTATCCTCTAACAAATTTATTAAAGTTCATATTTTCCAAAGCAAATATTTCTCTCTTAATCTAATCTTAATTATTAAAATAGATAATTACATTTTACAAATTTATATAACTTAGAATAATATAATTGTATGGATTATAAATATCAACGTGTCATTAAAAATTATAAATGTTATTATATTAAAATATATCAAGAAATCTTAACCAATTATCATAGATATTATCTAACAAAATTGCTATTTATAAAATATCAAAAACCTTCGTGGGATTATTTGTTAGTTGAAATTAAATTTATTTTTGTTTATATTCAATTATATTATAACCATTTTTTAACCACATTGACTTATATATAGTTTTAAAAAAACTAATATATGCAATATTTAAATATTTATTTTTTATGTATAATATATTCTTCATATATTTTTTCAGTTTTAAGAAAATAAAAATATTTGATAATTATTTAAAAAAATATATTTTATTTATTAATGATATTATTATCTTTTAATGTTCCTAGTGAAACAAGCAGCTAACATGTGTGTAAATAATAACACAACATAAAAGCAGAAAAACATATGCAAACAGTTTACAAAGTTTTCCTTCACATGCAATGTAAAATTTGCACGTGTAAAAAAACACATACAAATAATAACTTCATTCAAATGTGCCTTTAATGTTAACCATGTACAAAATTACTTGGGGCTCGAATGCTCGATATTTTTTAACAAACATCCGGATCTAAAGATAAATTTTCACTGTTTTAGAGACTCAAAAAAACTTAAAAAATTTCATGTATCTAAAAATAATAAACGGTAACCAGAGGGATCCTATTTAATTTTTTCAAATTTTTTTAAAAGGAAAAAACCATAACAAAATTTCATCAACGCATAAAAAATTTCCGGATCATCTGATCTTAATCTGACGTCCCATATTTTTATATAAAAAAAAGTTCACAAAATACAGTTCAAATTTGAATTTTAAAAAACCATTAATTAAGGAAAGATATCCGGTCTCTCTCCCCCCCCCCCCCCCCCCTATCCACTCTTATCCAGAACCACCCCTCCAAATCAGAATATTTACCAAAATGCCACTCCCCAGGCGGGAATCGTGAGGCCCAATCTCCAACTGCCGCGTCCGAGTCGGTTACGCCACCGGAAACAATTTCACTCTGACCAAAATACCCTCCATTGTCACCGCCCATAAATTTTACCTCCCCCTCACTCGCTCGCCTTTTTAAATCACACCCATCCAATCAACATCAAACACCGTTGATCAGGAATAACAAAGTGATAGTGAAATATATCAAGGCATCATAATTTCGGTTTTAATTCGAATCCCACTCGTTTTTTTTTTTTTTTTTTTCAGTTTTGAAAAACAAAATTAAAACCGAAAAAATCCGGATTTCAAAAATAAAAACAAAAAATAGGTTACAGTCCAACCCGGACTTGTTATCTTATCTTATCTTATAAAGAATAATGTGTTATTATTATTTTTAGTTTGGATAATATGTTTTAATATATATAAATATATAAACCCCTTCGCCTATATAAACCCCTCTGCGTCTTCACCACCTTCACTTCTCACTCATTTTGAAATCTGAATTTGAAAATTTAGGGTTTTCAAAGATGGTTAGCGCAGACGCTGCTCGGAACATCGTCGGCATCATCGGTGAGTGTTGAATCCGATCATTGTTTTCATCCTTCTGAGATTTAGGTTTTGAAACGGTTTATGCAATGGTGGATTTCGTTAAGAATGATTTGTTTTTTCGTTCGAATTTTTAATTTTTGGTTCCGCTTCGGTTTTTCTTTCTCTGTCTCTCCCTCAACCGCCTCTTCCGTTCCTGCCTCGAGAGTCGTGCAGGGGAGTCGGCGGTTCGGAGCTCCGCCTCGGAATCCGAGCTCGCCGCTTCCGGCGAGGACGGGAGGTTTAGGTTTTTAAAATGGTTTATGCAATGGCGGATTCGAAACAAGGAATGTTTTTTTTTTCGAATTTTTTTTGTTTTTGTGGTATCGCTTCGGTTTTTTTCGTTCTCTACTCCTCTCCCGCAACCGCCTCTTCCCTTCATCACTTCATGCCTCGAGAATCGTGCAGGGGAGTCGGGGCTCTGCCTCGGAATTCCAGCCCTCCGGTTCCGTTGAAGCCGTACATTTTTTTCACTTTTTGAGTTTTTTTATTTGAAAACACTTTCTTATGAATGACAGATTTTCGAAAAAAAAATTTCGCTTGATTTTCGTCTTCTTTTATTCTCTCACTTCCTTTCTTTCGTCTCGGAAATCGTGCTGCGGCGATTCGGAAATCGCGCACGAGCCCCTCGCGTGAGGTCGTGCCGTGGGTTTTTAACGTTGCGGCTCCCGTGAGGGGTGGTTCGGCGGGACGCATCGCACGTGCTGTTATCACAGCCGTTCATCTGCCCGTCGACGGCTTAGATGAAACCAGATCAATATATTCTGAATATTTGTTTTTGTTATGTATTTTTATATATATATATTTATTTTTGCAGGGAACGTAATCTCGTTCGGCTTGTTTCTCTCACCGGTGTACGTGTCCCTCTCTCTCTCTCTTTTACTGATGCCTTTGTTTTATAGGGTCTGATTTTACATAAATATCCTTCTTGTATGTTGGGTTGAATAGTTTAATGTGGCATTTCTTGATTTCTCAATTAAAACTGTTGGTTGTCATATAATTATGTTTTATAAACAAAAAAAAATAATTTTATTTTTGCTTACTGCATAAGCTTATCAGCTGGTCCAGGGGTCAGCAATGGATTTGTTGTTTGTTGTAGAATGTGTTTTGTGTGATCTGTGTTAATTGAGAGAATGAACTTATATGGGAGGAGACACACTTATACATGAGTCTATTGAATTTATTATGACGGGGTTTCTATATATGATTTGATATTCAATTTTGTCAATTCTTTAGGTCACACATAAATGGTCTAATATTTATTCAGAGCTGAAAAATAGGTTTTTAAAGTTAAATAGCTATTCTGAACTGACAATGGTGTATTAATTTATTTTTTCTATTATCTCCAAAAATTTATTTTTGGAAATCCCTATCTTGGCACTCTTTTGAAAACGTGTGGAGTCTTTGTTGACGTGGAATTTATATATATAAAAAATTCAATTGCCCTTTCTTTACCATTTGGAAATGATTTCTGAAAAAAATTAGGCTATTTCAATAAATTTACATCACAAAAGCAGCACTTTTTGAAAAGGTACTCTGCTGCTATTTGAAAATATGTTATCCTAAATTTTAGAGGTACTCTGGTACTATTTGAAAATATGTTATATCCCAAATTTTAGAGGTTGTTCCAAATTTCCAATGTAGGATGATTGAGGAAAAATTTGATTTTTTGTTTTTGATAAAAAATTGCATCACAAAAACAGTTTCAATTTTGAAAGGTATACTAGTACAATTTGAAAATATGTTACCCAAAATTTTAGAGGTTGTTGCAAAGTTTAGAACAATCTCGAAATGAAAAGTTTTTCTATGTCCCAGCAGTGTCACAATTTGAATAAAGTGCATTTCCAAAAGAGAACAAAGTTAGGTCATAAGGGTGACGAAGGAAGGTGAAAAAGAATTGAGGTCTAGAAATTTGAACAAGGGGAAATTGCATTACTCTGTCATCTATAATAAGCTCACAATATATGTTTTCTGAAAATCCTTTTTGATGGTTTCAATTCAAAATGGATATTGGACAGGCCAACGTTCTACAAGATAGTAAAGAAGAAAGCAGTGGAGGAGTTCTCTGCCGTCCCATACCTCGCGACCTTGCTCAACTGCATGCTGTGGGTGTTCTATGGGCTCCCAATCGTCCACCCTAACAGCATTCTCGTCGTCACCATCAATGGCATTGGTCTCATCCTCGAGGCCATCTACCTCTCCATATACTTCACCTACTCCACCAACAAGCAACGTGTATGGATTTATGTTCATTTTTTATACCGATCCACTAATCATAATATATGCTGTGCAATTACACTAATAATTGATCTGCTGGTCTTACCACAGAAGAAGGCAGGGCTGATCCTGCTTGGAGAGATCGCGTTCATGTTTGTGGTGGTCTTGCTGGTGTTGTTGTTGGCTCACACGCACACCAAGAGGTCACTCATCGTCGGGGTCTTCTGTGTCATCTTCGGGACATGCATGTATGCCTCCCCTCTCTCCATCATGGTGAGCTCCTCCCTTACTCCCATCTTCGCCAGTTAATAAATTTTTGTGATCTATTTAAATTTTTAAAATAATGTTATTATATCCATGATGAGATTTTCATGAGTTGTACAATGTCAATGACAATCTCCACATTGTGCAGTCCTCACATGTTTGATTTTTTTTTCCGATATTGTATACTAGTATTTTCATATATAAAAAATGAATTGTATATACCCTTATGTAAAAAAATCCAAAAACTGCATGCTTCAACTAATGAAACTTATGTCTTGTTAGTGAAATGAGACGAGCTTTGTGTAAATGAAATAGAATACTGAAAGGACTATATATGAGAACTTTTATCATGTGATTCAGGTTGATGTGGGTCACAGATACTAATACATTGGGAGCCTCCACTCTGTTTTGACATATTGTTTGTACATGTACTTAATATTAATACAATTACATATGATTCTGAAGCTGAAATAGGACTTCATTGTTGATGATACTGTTTTATTGTTTTCACAGAAAATGGTCATACAGACGAAGAGCGTCGAATACATGCCATTCTTCCTCTCCTTGGCTGCTTTCCTCAACGGTGTCTGCTGGACGGCCTACGCCCTCATCAAATTCGATATCTTCATCACCGTAAGCAGCGAAAACCACTCGAAAGATATGTTTATTTCGATTCAATCAATCTGATAATGTCACTGTTTGATTGCAGATCCCAAATGGACTTGGAGCTCTCTTCGGAGCTGCGCAGCTGATACTGTATGGGTTCTACTACAGAACTACTCCAAAGAAGGGTCCGAAGGAGGTTCAGTTGCAACCATCATCTATGGTTGCCCCAAATATTGTTTAGTTTTGAGAGAATAAAAAAAAGGCCTGGATGATGATATGACTCTTTTAGCTTTAGTTTTAACGTGTTAATAATGCACATTTAGGTGTTAATTGATTTTGGTATTACTGGTGTGAGCTACTTTCCCCCTTTTGTTGTAGTTTAATTTTTATACCTTACTAGTTTTTATCAATCCCTTTTTAAATTTTAGTTTTTTATTACATTATTTTGTCTAATTATTGATTTGTCTTGATACAAGAAGATCATTTTAGCATAACATCCCATTCCTGCGTGTTGTTAAAATGTGTGTGTAAATAAAAAAAATATTTTGAAAAAAATGCCCACAATCAACACCTTCAATTTTTTTAATCCATTTATATATGATATATGAAAATTTTAATAATGGTTAAATAAATCATATGTAAAAATTGAAAATTTTATTAGGGGTAAATATGTAAAATTATGTTATACAATTCAAAATACTTTTGGTTAATAATATAAATAAATCGATGAAGATTAATTATGATATGTGTAATCAAGGATTATATATATATTTGTTTTTGTTGTGCTTTAAAAAAATTGATATATCATATACTCTTAATATTTTGAGTATCCTATACTTAATTATAAATAAAAATATATTTTAAGATATATTGTAAAATCATTAAAAAAATATTTCGAAAATATAATAAAAATATATTATAAAATGATAATAAGTAAATTACAATTAAAAAATAATCCATTATATTATCATAATTGAATGCAATTTGGTGGATATTCAAAAATTTTGTATATTCTTTAATTAACTCAGTCAAATCTAAAAAAAAAATGACGACATGACATGATCACCACTATTAATTAGATTTGATGAAAATCTCATATTATCCATTTTGTTTCATTCTTACCGTTAACCCAAAAGATAATAATCACAAAAAAATTAAGGGTAAATTTGAAAAGGAAAGTATTACGAAAAAAAAACATTTTTTTGTTAGTAATATAGATAGATATGAAATGATTAAAATGAAGTGTGAGATACTCTCATTTTCAGGCTTATTTGTAACATGTTTTGACTAAGGTATATATATTTCTAATGAAAATACATATGAAATATATATTTAAATAGATTGAATTGTATTTTGTTGGAAAAAAATTCATTTTTAATAATAAACATCCAAATTTGTGAATTGCAAAATGTGGAGTGTTGGAGTAACTAGGATTAACGGGATGAAATATGCACAGCCCTCAAAATTTTGGAATTGGAAGGAGTGAGTGTAGAAAAAATTGGAATTTGGTGGAAGTGGATATGGACCTTATTATCTGAATAATAATAATTAAAATATTAAGTGTTTGAATAAGTATATAATGGTAGACTGCATTGTAAGTCTTTAATTTGGTAGCATTTAGTTGCACGATTGCACAACGTTTGCGATTGTAGGAAGCTAGTTATACAATCAGGCAACCAAACAGTTTTGCAATCGCATATTCCTTCAAATAGATTTCGGGTAAATAGTGCAAAAAAACTGCAATTTGAAAAAGCTGAGGGGAGACATCTTACTGCAGAATCAATTTTAAATCCAACGATTGCAGAAAATCAGTTTTACAATCGCGTTACCAAGCGCCACCTAAAGTCTCAGTTTTACTTAAAGTCTCAGTGTATGTTTGGCAACAACCACATCAAGTCAAACCCCATCATCATTTAAAAGCTAAAAGTTGTTACCAAACATGTCAACTTAAATACATCATCATTACTAAATTTTATTTCTAAACTACACCTCAAAATCTGTATTTTATAAAACAGCCATCATTATTACACCATCAAATCATCATCATTACACCCTAAAAAAGTATGTATAAAGCTGCAAAAGCTAAAAGATGATTTTCAAACTGTGTTTTCAAACATGCACTCAGTCTCACCTAAAATATCAGCCATTATTTGATATTTGATTGCATTATTGGTTTCTAAAGATGAGCTTCTCAGTGAGCATTTTCTGGCCCTAAGAAATATAAATGACTGTAAAATTCATATGAGATGTGTTTCATAACTGATATTGACCCATATCAAATAGAAACCTTTTAAGCTACACCTTCTGAGCATTTCTTTTATTTAGTGTATTTAGATGCAAAAAAAATTTATGCATTTGAAAGGCCATGGACGTGTGAAATATATTATGTATGAGATAATCTTAAGCAATATTTAATTGTATTCAGTGCATAGAACTGATATAAATAAATCTTAAATTTTAATTTTTTTTCATACTCGTTCTTTTCAAATTTTGATATAAGATCACTAGTATCAATACTTTAGATATTGTTTCATTGACAGTTTTGACGGATGTCGAGTTGTTACGTAGGGTTTTTTCTTTATGGGTTTGTCGTGGAATCTTTGATTATTTGTGCCTTGTGAAGCTTTCGATTGCAATTTGGTTCATCAATCGATGTGATGCGAATGATAGTAGTTGAAATTCCGTCATTTCATGGAAATAGAAGAAAAGCCCAAAATTAGGAAGAAGGGATGAAATATGCACAGCCCTCAAAACTTTGGTGGGTTTTTTTAGCCCCCGCCGAATAAACCAAGATAATCAGTGGAATAAGTTGAAATAAGCTTATTAAGTTATTTGACAACACAATATATCTAGAGATAAAATATGTCATAATTGGTATGAAGTGGTATATTGATTCCAACCAACTCCTAAAATTAAAATTATTTTAGGTTATTCCACCAAAGAATATGTAGGTCCACTGTCAAATCAATTGTCATCATATCTTATGAATCACATGTCAAATCAACTTATCATTATTTTTTCACATTTTATAAATCTCTATCCATACTTTATTCACATTTTACACAAACAACAAAAAATTAAATTCATACGTTTACCAATGACAATAATTCAAAACACAACTAAACACAAAATCAATTTATCCTTATTTATACTTATTTATGCCGGAATAACTGTATACCCAAGAATAAGTCATATTTTGTATCCAAACGGGGGCTTAGGATTTCCCAATTTTGAGTCTTTGAGTATATAATGTAGCTGAAAAAAGACTTTAAGACAATAGAACTCTTTTTCAAATCACGATATCGGAGGCCCATGCGGCCTGACCCGGCCCGTCAATGTCACTCGCTTGTTGGTCAGGTTAACAACACATGTTCCCGCGGAGCAGTGCAAAACACAACCCTTTTAGGGCAACCAAACGAGACATGTTCAACCTCGACCGTCCAAACCGAAACTTTCATCACACACCGTCCGATCCCTTCACCTCTCCCACATAAGAAACCCTAAATCACTTCGCCTCCGCTGAACAACGAGGGTCACCCACCCCAAAAAAAAAACAAAACAGGGTTAGGGTTTCCTGTTTTCCGAAGATCTCGTGCATCTCGAAATCATGGCGACTCAGATGAGCAAGAAGAGAAAGGTCAGTCCAGCAAATCTCTTCCCAAGGTCCCGGACTTTCTTTCCTTCTCTGACAGTTTTTCTTTCACCTTTGTAAAAGTTCGTTGCGGACGGAGTGTTGTTTGCGGAGCTGAACGAGGTTCTGACGAGGGAGCTCGCCGAGGACGGCTGGTCTGCTGGAAGGTGCATTTCAAAGACATCTTCACTACATCAATGACACCTAGCAATAGACATTATTTGACAATCATAATAATTATTCATTTGAGGAGATAGGTCGCACTTCTATCACTATGGTTTTTTAATGGAGGTTCTCTTATGGATTTGTCTAGAACTCTCAACTCCAATATTATTAGGGAAGTGAGGAGTCCACAAATAGGGTTAAATTTTAAACAAATTAAGAATGTGATTTTAGGGCGTTGGAGTGTCATGGTTTTTTTACCCTTGAGGGTCTCTAACTTAGCTTTTGAATTTTTCATTTTATTTGCTCTTTCATTTTCTGAGAGGCCATTTGAAAATCTGTTTAAAAAGTATGATTTTTTAAAACATAGTTTAATATAATTGGTTCTCTGGAAGCGTTCTTTCTTTGCTTTTTAAAAGGGGATGCACAGAAATAAACTTTCAAGCACGCTACCTTAAGATGTGAATTAAATGGACCAAAAAAAATCCACCACCACCTTGAATTTCTCATCTCTCTCCCCATACTTGGGATGATTTTATGAGGTTATATTAAAATTAATTGTCCCCAAAAATATAAAAATTCCACCACTCTCGATCATTTTTAATTGAAATCCCTTATCTTCATCTCTCTACAATTTTTGGGATGATTTTACACGGTGTCTAAGAGGGGAAGAGATTTAAGATTTTAATGAAAAGGTATTAGAGATCGTGATGTTTACACGGTTGGAGAAAGAGAGAGAAAGGGAGAAATATTAGAGCTTTTAATTAAAAAGAAATAGAGATTGTGATGGATTTCTGTAAACTGCAATGTAAAATCATCCCTGTATATGCGGAGAGAATGATAAGTTAAATGTGGTGGTGGTTAAATGAGATGTACCTTTTTTTTGTCCATTTGATTCATAGCTAAAAGCTGTGTGCATGTGATTTTAATTCAACACACGACGCATAGGATCACTCGCGCGTAGTTTTTGTATAAAAAGCTGAAACAAATTTTTTAATTATGTTTTTTTTTCATACCCATTTGAAAATATGTTTGCACTTTTCGATATCTGCGAAAACAAAAACCCGTCCAAATGGGCTTCCAAACGGCCCTTTAGCCATTTTCTTTTCATAGAATACAGTGTATGATCTAGCATGGGATTTTGTTTAGGCAATATTTTGGGCGTCACATTTGTATCATTTCTCATTCTCTTGAATAGAAGCGGTAGAGTTTCCACCTTTTTTTTTAAAACGAAAAGTTATTTTATCTTGAGCATTGAGTTGGTTAAAAAGGAAGACTATTCTTTCATTGGTTAAGGTGACTTTTTGAGCAAAAATATAGTCTGATGAGTTGAGGTGGCACTTTTCGCGCAAAAAATAAATTTATCAATTCTTCTTGCAAGTTCCTTCTCCTTTGAACGATCGTGCTTAGCTATTTGATGTCATTTGATATCATGGTCGAAACAATATCGATATTCTCTGTCTCAGCAAAGCCATTACTCTAGCATTGAAGGGAAATATGTTGGTAATTTTCAATGTAAGATGATCAAGCCATCACTCTACCGCTGAAGCAAGCAAGAATGTCGGTAGTTTTAATCATAAAATCATCGGGCCCCATGACTCGACGGTATTGTAGGTGGCACATGGACAATGAGTAGATATCTTAATAACCTTAAATTTCAATACGAATTTATTCCAATGTTAATAAATTTAACACTAGGAATGCCAAGATCTTTATTACATCAATGACTCCTAGCAATTGACATTCACAATAGCTATTCATTCAAGGACGTAGGTCACACATGTATCCCTATACATATTTAATAGAGGTTCTCTCGGGAAGTTTCTATAGGAGTCCATGTAGGTCTAGAACTCTCAACTCCAATATTACTAGGGAAGTGAAACGGAGTGAATTAATAAGGTTTATTTTTAAACATATTAAGAATGTTTTTTTAGTGCAACTGTACTTATAAAGTTCTGGTCGACCTCACTTTTAGTTAATCAAATTCAGTGGTAGGATTCCTTTAAATTATCTGAAGAAAAAGAGAGTCCTTGTGCCTTGTTGGTGTGCGGTTGGATTGGACCATGTGAGTAGCCGTCTCAATTCTTTTTAAAGAATTAAAATCTTCTTAATTTTGTCTTTAAAAATCAGTATCACGAGGATCATGTTTTGATGTCTTTATAAATATATTTTGTTTTCTGCCACCATCACCATTAAACAACCCAAAGAGGGAATAGGTCTAGCCTGGTGCAACCTTGGAGACCGACTGGTTTCGGTGGGAGCACACAATTTCAACCATAGTTCACATTGTCATTGCTTTTTTCTTTTATTTTTGTAAATGAAAGGTGGGAGCACATGACCTATCAGCACAAAGTATAATGTCAAAAGGTTGGAGAGTAACTCAAACCTTGGCTCCACAAAAATACAAAAGAGATGAGATTATACTACATAGAAAATGAGATGATGTTCTGTTTAAAAATGAGATATGAAAATGTCTTTTTAGTTTTCTCCACTTAACAAAAAAATAATTTAATCTATTAAGTAAATATATACTTATTGGGGGGGAAATCAGTTGTGTGGAAGAAAGGTGTAAAGTGAAAAAGAGGCGTGAAGACTGTCGTCCGCAAGGCTTGATTAACTCTGCATCTGCTGCACCGATGTTGAGTGGAGAAGAGGTGTAAAGATGTTTCGTCGTGTCGGATCGTCCGTAGGGATTATCTTTTTAAGATATGAAGATATTCATTCTCGCAGTAATAGCCTGTAAACCCAGTGACATTAGATAGAGATAAATGGCAACGCAGACAGAAAAGATTCATCACAGCCATCAATGGCTACCCTGAGATCCAAAAATGCACAAAATATCAAGAATTTGCTATAAAAAGGTATATATTTCAGCACCTCTAAGAGTTTCTATTCGGATGATACTCTGTTATCCAAGTTGTTTTTTTTTGTTATTGCTGTTTTTGGAATGACTGATTCAATGTTTTAAGTTATTTTTGTTTTTTTTTAACTTAAAAAAAAGTTATAACCGTTTTAATATTCACTAAGTCATAATGTTAAGCATGTCATCATGGAAAAGTAAGATTATGTGATAGAAATCTGTTCTATAATCTCACCTTTCCATGACGACATGGTTAACATGATGACTTGATGAATGTTAAAACAGTAATAACTTTTTCTTTTATTTTAAGTTTAAAAAAAACAACAATAACTATAAACATTGAATCAACCATATAAAAAACAGCAATAATCAATAAAAAACAACAGAGTATCATCTGAATAGAAGCTCTTACAGGTGCTGAAATGTGTACCTTTTTAAAGCAGATTCTTGATATTTTGTGAATTTTTTGTTTTCAGGACTGCCATTTATGGCTGTGGTGAACCCTTTCTGCCCAGGTTGTCATTTATCTCCATCTGATGTCGCTGGTTTATAAGCTGTCACTGCGAGAGTGAATATCTTCATATCTTGAAAAGATAATCTCTGCGGACGATCCGACACGATCTTTACACCTTTCTCCACTCAATAGCGGTGCAGCAGACGCAACGTTAATCAAACTCTGCGGACGATCCGACACGACGACACGTCTTTACACCACTTCTCCACTCAACATCGGTGTAGTAGACGCAGCGTTAAGCCTTACGGACGACAGTCTTTAGGTCTCTTCTCCACTCCACATTTCACTTTACACCTTTCTTCCACACAATTGATTTTTTTCCCAATAAGTATATATTTACTTAATAGCTTCAGCTATTTCTTTGTTTAGTGCAGAAAACTTAAAAGAAATTTTCATATCTCATTTTTAAAGAGCACCATCTCATCATTTAATTCTCATGAGGTAGCAAAAACGTGTGTGTGTGTGTGTGTGTGTGTGTTTTTTAAATGAAGCTGAGTTTTAATGATTTCGTTAGGGCACAAAAATTTTTGACTGAATATGTTGTCTTCATTTCCAAGGCAAATTGAAAGATTGTTTACTATGTCTTTAAATGTTAGAAAGACAATAATAAATATTCAGAGAGTCAAATTGCTTCATAAACAACAGTTTTTGAATGCTTAGAAGCTGATTTTTTAAAAGGGTTTTTTATTTTTAAGTCCCTACAAACTATCATATTTAGTAATCGATCCCTCAATTCATATTTGGGTTTAGTCCCCAGATTTAAAGGATAATTTCTTTTTATTTCGTTTTTGGGTGGTATTCATGTAAAAAACCCAATGAATAACAACATATTAATTAGGAAACAAAAGTATAACATAGGATTTAAAGTGACAACAAATTAGAAAAAAAAAACCTCATAGTCAACAAGTTTCTAAATTAATGTGCCCCAGTCCTGCGCTGGAAGACTATATATTTCCAACAAATAACCAAACCTTCTAGTGACACATATTTCTCCACTAGTTGAATAGGGGAAGGGCTAGCTCTAACAACACCATCTTGAAAGGCTATTTTTTAACAATCACAGAGCCGAAAATATATAAGTGAAAGAACGCACTCTTTATAATTTAGTTTACCAAATCACAAAAAAAAAAAAGAATACATACAATTGAGGATATTCTTTGTATTTGCACACATAGTTTATTGAATTAGGTCGAACAGGAAAAATCACACCCGTTCAAGGCGTGCTCCTCTTTTCATAGCGATCTCTGAACTCTTTCACGCCCATGGTGCATGCGAAATAATGTAGTACACTACATTTTGATAAACACAAATAACAAAATACGAAAAAAAATCATTCTCTGCATATATTTCTGTAGCTAAATAATAAAATGAAACAGGTAAACTTGTATATTTACGTGCATTGAGTTTACAGGGGTGTAATATCAATACCCCTAAATAAATGGGATTTTTTGAACAACCTAATGTAATAGCATTTCTTGTTTAAACATGATTTTCATATTGGCAAGTATTGGGGGATTTAACACTTGACCTATGGGGAATTAACCCATGATCTACAATGTATTTGTCTTGTTACATTGTGTTCTCCATTATCAATTGTTTTGTTATATACATATATAATCTAAAAATTTAGGTTTACATGTTTTCTTAGCAAGGAGGGTGTTCCCCTATTTTTATGAAGAAAATGGAGAGGGATAAGATATCTTCATAAAATCTAGTGTATATACCACCCTTTCAATGGAAGAAAAGGAATAATTTGAAAATATTTTTTTGACAAAAAAAACCAATTAAATTATAGTTTCTTTGTATTATAACACAAGCGCACTAATGAATGAAATTCAAAAAATTCAAACACTTATTATTCACTTGCTTGTTTACTGAAATGACTTCACGTACAATGATTGCTTAAGAACGCCTTTTATGAGATTTTTTTTTGGTTTTTTAAGTCTTAAATGAGAGAAGTCATTGACAATAAGAATGCAAACAATGCATGTGAATCACTAAATTGTAAATAAAAAGTGTCAATAGATCCCATCGTGCAAGCTTACATTTTCTAGTAGATGTGTGTTTCAATCTTCTATTCAGATATCACGAAGCTTTCTTATATTTCTAATGTCAATGATAATATTTCACATTACAGTTACCTGTGCATGCATTGACACCTGTTTGTATCAGGAATATCCAAGAGTATAGATATATTTCCATGTGAAGCAGGGAAATTCAAAGACATTCTATGTCCCCGTTGGTTCAGGTAGAATTTTTAAAAAAATGTTTTATATAAATTTTATATTACTAACTAAATAATTTTCAAAATATATCGATTGAATTGTAGGGGTGGTGGGTGTTCACATGGAAAAAACTACGAATTCATACACATGGTTTTGTTTCCTGGGATCTTACCCGCTATTTACGAGACCAAAGGGTTAGTTAGAATCATGTGTGTGGTTTGAAGAGAATCTCTACGAAATGCAGAAAAGGCTTTTGACTGCTGCTGCTAAAGAGTCGTCTGCTTCCATTGAGACCGACACTTGCATCGAAGAACTAAATAATGGCTTGAGGTTGAGGAAGATCTGCATCCGTGGAAGTTTCCCCAACTAGTGGATGCATGTTGTTATATTCGTTGGAAAAATACATTGTAGAATACGATAGTCTTAGGAAAAATGTTATAATAATCAACACGTACAATTAGCAAATGAGATGAGTACAGGTGGAAGTGAAATTATTTTGACTTCATTTTCCTCCTCTTTGAACAATATCAGGAATGAGCTTAAGCAAGATGCATCAGAATTTGCATTCGTCGAATATTGTAGGGACAATGCACCAAGTAGAAATTAGATTGAGAGAGGACTATGCTGTTAATGTCTGAGTCTAGAGGGGGCATTTTGTTAACTTTTGTGTGTGATGAGTGTTCTGCAGTAAATCGGGAGCCTGATACAGAGAAATTAAATTAAAAGAGGACTATGTTGTTTTGTGGTGTTTCATTTTTCATAAATGAGAAAGACAAATGTTTGGCATGGAGGCACATGTTGTTATTCCTCCGACTCCTCTCTTTATTTACTCTGTGTGTGTGGTGGTGGCTGCATTTCAAATGATGTATGTTAATGCGAATATTTAATTGTGTGCTAAAATTTGGCTGCCTTATTGATCCCTACCTAACTCAGCGGCTTTTCTGGCCTAAACAAGTGCTTGAATATGTTTATATGTTGAATGCATAGTATGTTGTTTATGTGATTTATGTCGTTTGTCATTTGCTTGCGTTTAAAAATTATTGTTTTTGACAGACTGTTGTACTTCTCCCCTCACAAAGTGCTACTTGAACAACTTCATATATGATAACCCCAACATCCATGTGTACTGCAAAATAATGGTGTTCTGAGGATAGATGATTGTTTTTTTAAAAAAATTAGATTATGCTATGTGTACTTAAGCATTCACAGAGACAGTTCACTGTCTGTTTTTATGTTTGTTTCCAACAGTTAAATAACATGTATTGTGATTGTAATTTGTGAATTTTCTATGAATATAAATAAATAGTGTTGGTGAATGGAACTTGTGAATCAGCTGAACTGGTGTTGAATGGTTTTGAAATGTAAACGGTGTATGATGTAGTAGTTGGTTTTGATGAGCCAGGACTTTAAGAATTGAGTAGCAAGCACTGAATTGCAGTAGGAGGTTTTTATTTACATTGAATTGAGTAGCCGCATGTGTGATGAAAATGAATAGTAAAATTTTTTTAATTGCAGTTGGAGCATTTGATGAATTGTATTAGCAGATTATGATGAATTGCAGTAACGTGTTTTCATGTATTATAGTAATATGTGATCTTTACGAGGAACTATAAAAATGAGTAATAACCTCAATATTGGGACTACAAAAATAACCGCAAAAATGACTATCCATACCATTTTCTATGTAGTATAATCATATAAATATTTATAATCCAATTAGGATGATCATATATATCCATAGTAATTTCGCTCCACATGAAGTCTCTCGCTTTTTGGTCTGACCTCCACTTTTGTTGTGTTCCCCGGATCTGATCAAGGGTACTCCTCTGATTCAAAACAAGTAAAAGAATCAGAACCTCTTTAATGCAATCTTGATGGAAGATAAAATCAATGATTGAACTTACCAATATCTATTTCACATCTGAAGAGAGGAAGAAAAAGAGCTGTAAGTGTTGAACTTAGGCATGAAATGAAATACAAAATGGAACATGAATGTAAAATAAACTTTCTTTGTTCATGGCCTTTATCAGTAGAACCTGACGATCTTCATTATAACACAACGATCTTTTTTTTTATACTTTTTTTGTTAATTTAAAAAAATGTTTTGTGATCCACAGAAACCCGTATACAATTTGCATAACTCATAAGAAGCTTAAATCTCCAAAGGCACATTTAGAAGACTAATTTTTTCATTCCCCAAGAATGATTGTGTCAAGAATACCACAAAGTTCAGCTCTTCTAGTGATTGGTCAAATTCCTCAATATAATGCTCATGGATACAAAAAAAGAAGGAAAAAAAAAAGTTTACCAAGAAAAAAAGAAAGAAAATAAATCATCACACACAACACTGACATGGTTTAGACACTGAGAAGTATGAACTATAAGAAAGAGTTCACACACATTACACTGACATGCTTAGACACTGGGAAGTATGAACCATAAGAAGAGTTCATACATTACACTTAACAGCTTAAACACTGAGAAGTATGAACTATAAGAAGAGTTCACTTAGAGAAATCAGGTTATGGGAAGTCAAGTATGGATTTCAAACCCACAACTCAATAGTGGAGAAGAACATTTCTAACTAAGGGCTCTTGACTTTGTGTCTGGCTTGGCCAAAGAGGACAAAACTCAAACTTAGTCTAAAAGAAGAAGAAATTTGGCGTCATTGTAGACTACAACAGCAAACAATTGTCTTCCATTTAATTGTTTCCATTAATATATCTTCTACTTTATCATTTCCATTCATTTATTTTTATTTAATTTTTTGATGAAACGGTAGATATTTCTCCTTGATTTTATTAAAACAAAGGAAATACCCAAAGCTTACAATGATGATGAACCTTGCAACAAAAGCCTAGAATGGGTTGGGGTTGTGCCTTGGTAGAAGAGATATCTACTGAGACACACTCCCAAGACCCAAGAGCCCCAAAACTCGAAACCCCTTATTCCTCTATAGTAAATTTGTCCCCCATGTACAGTAAGTACTCTACCAGCACCTACATTTAATTGTTTCCATTAAATTATTAAATATGTCTTCTGCTTGATCATTTCCATTCATTTTTCTAGCCTGCTCACTCGATTCAAAACTTCTCAGAGAAACACTTTGAGAAGAGTATTTGCTTTCTGACGTGATGGGAGGAGACTATTCATCTGCATCTTTAAAATAACTACTCACAAAATAGTGGAGCAAAAAATATTTAACCCTGACTCCTGAAAAATGAGTTGTAGAGTGAAATCATCAGCACATAGGTGAAATTTAACTTTCTCCCAGGTTTGGTGTTTGCTGGTGATGTATTTAAGTTTTTTATGGGCTGGATAATCCCACATTGCAGAGTACGTTTAAAAATCGGCTTCCAAACTTCCAACTATATGACTCAAGAATGTATTTCCATTTCAATGGACATACAGCAAGGCCTTTTGGGTGCGGGTGCACTAGTATGTTCACATTGATCATACTCGGGATAAATCTGGTGGTTAGGGCAAATACATAAGTAATCAAGTAATTTGGCTAAAACAATAGCTAGAAAGGACATCTGTGGTTGATCCCATATTAAAATGCATACTTAAAGTCGCATTTGGCAACAAGTTTGAAAAAAGAATTTTTCACATGAATTGTTTTTAAATTGTCTTTATAGCAAACAAACTATTGTTAGATTCCATCAAGTTATTTTTTTAAGTGTTTCCTCTTCCTTCAAAAGCAGTTGAGAGCGTTTGAAAACGAGTTTAGATTAAATATGATTCTTGCAAAAGTAGAAATCTTAAAAATTGTCCAAACTTGTTTTCAAATGCTACCTAATGAAGTTATGTAACATTTGATGGAAAGAAAATGTATAATCATGAAAGAAAGAAAAATTTTCTTTTAAAGCAAAATTCTCTCAATCCATTCCTTGTGTGATTAGTTGATCCATTTGGCTAACAAGGTGAATAAGGTGACCAATATATGTTGAGAATATGAGAATACGTGAAGTGGTATCTCCTCTTTCCCATAGGATAGGGATTATTTATACTCGTGGTTAATTCAAAGCATCAAAAAGGTTCACATTTGAGTGGCTCTACGATGTATCTCATCTCTTTTGTATTTTTAAGGAGGCAAGGTTTGAGTTACTCTCCTACCCCTTTTGACTTTATACTTTGTATTGATAGGCCATGTACTCCCACCTTTCCTTTCAAAAAAATAAAAGGAAAAAGCAATGACAATGTGAACTATGGTTGAAATTGTGTTCTCCCACCAACACCAGTCGATCTCCAATGTTGCACCCTGGCTAGACCTGGATTCCCTCTTTGGGTTGTCTAATGGTGATGGTGTCAGACAACAAAATATATTTATAAAAACAACAAAAGATGATCCTCATGATACTGACTTTTAAAGACAAAATTTAGAAGATTTTAATTCTTTAATAAGAATTGAGACGGCTACTAGCATGGTCCAATCCAACTGCACACCAACAAGGGACAATGACTCTTTTCTTCTTCAGATAATTTAAATGAATCCTACCACCGAATTTCATTAACTAAAAGTGGGGTCGACCAGAACTTGATAAGTTCAGTTGCACTAAAATCGCATTCTTAATCTTTTTAAAAATAAAACTTATTAATTGACTCCGTTTCACTTCCCTAGTAATATTGGAGTTGAAAGTTCTAGACCTACATGGACTCCTATAGGTACTTCCCAAGAACCTCTGTTAAATAAGTATAGTGATACATGTGTGACCTACGTCCTCGAATGAATAGCTATTGTGAATGTCAATTGCTAGGAGTCATTGATGTAGTAAAGATCTTGACATTCCTCGTGTTAAATTTATTTAACATTAGAATAAATTTGTATCGAAATTTAGGGTTAGTAAGAGGTCAACTCATTGTCCAGGTGCCACCTAGAACACCATTGAGTCATGGGGCCTGATAAATTTTATGATTAAAACTACCAGCATACTTGCTTGCTTCAGCGCTAGAGTGATGCCTTGATCATCTTACAATGAAAACTACCAACATATTTCCCTTTAATGCTCCAGTAATGGCTTTGCTGAGATGGAGAATCTCGATATTGTTTCGACCATGATATCAAATGACATCAAATAGCTAAGCACGATCATTGAAAGGAGAGGAAACTTATAAGGAGAATTGATTGCTTTGATTTTTGCTCGAAAAGTGCCACCTCAACTCATCAGACTATATTTTTGCTCAAAAAGTGCCACCTTAACCCATGAAAGAATAGTCTTCCTGTTTAACCAACTCAATGCCCATGATAAGTAGCTTTTCGTTTTTTTTTAAAAAAGGGTGGGAACTCTACTGCTTCTATTCAAGAGAAGGAGAAGTGATACAAATGTGACGCCCGAAATATTATTACCTAAACAAAATCCCATGCTAGATCCTACACTGGATTCTATGAAAAGAAAATGGCTAAAAGGCCGTTTGGAAGCCCATTTGGACGTGTTTTTGTTTTCGCAGATATCGAAAACGCAAACATATTTTCAAATGGGTCTGAAAAAAAAAAAAATTTGTTTTAGCTTTTTATACAAAAACTATGCATGAGTGATCCTATGCATCGTGCGTTGAATTAAAGTCACATGCACACAGCTTTTGGATATGAATCAAATGGACAAAAAAAGGTACATCTCATTTAACCTCCACCACATTTAACTTCCCATCATTCTCTCCACATATATAGGGATGATTTTACATTAATCCATCACAATCTCTATTTCTTTTTAATTAAAATCTCTAATCTTTCTCCCTTTCTCTCTCTCCAACTGTAAACATCACCATCTCTAATACCTTTTAATTAAAATCTTGAATCTCTTCACCGTGTAAAATCATCCCAAAAATTGTAGAGAGATAAAGATAAGGGATTTCAATTAAAAATGATCTCCAGTGGGAAATTTTTTTATTTTTGGGGAAAATTAATTTTAATATAACCTCATAAAATTATCCCAAGCATGGGAAGAGAAAGATGAGAAGTTCAAGCTGGTGGTGGATTGTTTTTTGGTCCGTAAGATTCACATTTTAAGGTAGCACACATGAAAGTTTATTTCTGTGTATCCCCTTTTAAAAAGCCAAGAAAAAAAGCTTTCAGAGAATCAATTATATTAAACTATGTTTTAAAAAATCATACTTTTTAAACAGATTTTCAAATGGCCTCTAAAAAAATGAAAGTGCAAATAAAAATAAAAATAAAAATTCAAAAGCTAAGGTAGAGACCCTCAAGGAGAATTTGGCAGACAAGCTATCTACCAACTCCCTGATAAAAAAACCATGACACTTAGGGATGGCAACGGGACTGGTTGGGACGGGTTTTGTGAATCCCAAACCCAAACCCGCTCACAAAATCTTATCCCAAACCAGTTCCATTTGGGTCGGGTCGGGTCGGGTCGGGTTAGGCCAAAACAAATTTAGGACAAAATATTAAAACATATTTTTATTTAATATTTAATCTAAATTGATAAACTCTACAAAATAAGAAATAAAATAAGAAATATAAACTTTCAATACAAGTGACAAATATAATGTTTTAATTTTTTTTAAATACCAAAAAATAACCCAATTTATGTTTATGTGATTTTAAATTTCAATTAGCGTTTGAGTTTATTCAGTGTTATTTTTTTGATATTTTTTTGGGAACACCAAATGAAAAATATAAATTATGTAATTATTATAACAAATATTTAATTTTAATATGAATTGCAACCGGGGCGGGTTCGGGGCGGGTTTTGCTAAATAAACCCATTTCCCGTCCCAAACCCCCCAGGTTTCATTTTATCTATCCTAACCCCGTCCCAAACCCAAACCCGACTCGTCCCAACCGGGTCGGGTACCCTATTGGGACAGTCCCACTGCCATCCCTAATGACACTCCAATGCCCTAAAATCACATTCTTAGTGTTAAATTTATTTAACATTGGAAAAAATTTGTATCAAAATTTAGGATTATCAAGAGATCAACTAATTGTCCAAGTGCCACCTAGAATACTGTTGAGTCATGGGGCCCGATAATTTTATGATTAAAACTACCAGCATTCTTGCTTGCTTCCGCGCTAGGTGTCATTGATGTTGTGAAGATGTCATTCCTAGTGTTAAATTTCTTTGAAATTGGCAAAAATTTATATCAAAATTTTGGATTAGTTGAGAGATCAACTCACTGTCTAGGCGGCACCAAAAGGAAACATCTGAGTCCATTCCCAAGAATGGGGCCCCATAATTTATGATCAAAATTACCAACATCCTTGCTTGCTTCAATAATAGAGTGATGCCTCGATTATCATATGATTAAAACAACCAACATCCTCACTTCACTTCAATGTTACAATGATGGCTTTGCAGAGATAAGAATCTCTGTACTGTTTTGACCATGATATCAAATGACATCAAATAGCTAAGCACGGTCATTCAAAGGAGAGGAAACTTATAAGAAGAACTGCCACCTCAGCCCATGAAAAATATAGTCTGCTTGATTTACCAACTCAACACTCGAGTTAAGTACTTTTTTTTTTTTTTGAAAAAGAGGTGGGAGGTCTATCGCTTCTATTCAAGAGAATAAGAAGGGATACAAATTTGAATACCAAAATATTGCTTAAACAAAATCCCACACTGGATCCTATAATGGATCTTGGACAAAGAAAATGGTTAAGAAAATGAAAGAGAAAGTAAAATAAAAAATTCAGAAGATGAGGCAGATACCCACAAAGGGAATTTGGCATATAAGCTATCAACCAACCCTCTGAGGAAAAAAGCCTGACACCCCAATGCCAAACCGGATCATGTCATTCGATCACATGAAATCTCCCCTTTATCGATCCATTGCTTGCACTCCTATGCAATACACTACCAAAATTTGATGAATTAAATTGTGCTTTCACATACGATTTCGAAGTAAGGAATAGTAGCCTTGAAATCTACATCGTTCCTACCATATAGCACAACACCCAGTTGGAATGAACAGTTGCAAAACCTTTCCTACCATATCGCCCAAACACCCCGTTGCAATAAACATTAAAGAGTACTAATAATAATATAAAAAAAAGAGAGAATTCAAGAATGGAATAGTCTGGACATATGAGAATCAGATTGAATTGCCACGATAGTGATCAGAAAAGTTGGGCAGTAGTGATAATAAGAAGCAAAACAAACTCACCTCTTCTTTGGAGCAAAACAGGCCTTTCCAACAACATAATAGGCATTCCACATGAAGTGATAGAAGTCGACATCACACGGGAAATCAAAGAGGACGGTATGAGTTTTTTCACTCAAGTCATAGGAGAACAATTGATTGCCATGGATCACTAAGACGAACCCACCCGGCAATGGCGCTAGTGGTGTAAACTGAGGTTCACCCTCGGCAGCCAATATTTCAACCTCTGACATCCAAGAAAAGGTCAATGAACATGGTCAGAACCTTGTAGTGGCCGGAACAAGGTTCATAACCGAAACCAGTGACAATATTACTCGGCTAAAAGCCGCCGATTACATCCAATATCAAGTAATCCTTTTGAAAGGGGTCCACGATGTAGGTGGGAAAATTGTTGGTCATGTTGTCGGCGATGCAGAGGAGGCCGTTGCAGGCGCCGACGGCGGTGAAATTGTTCCTACCCACGCCTTTGATGATGGGACCCACCTTGCGCATCGCTTCTACTGGAATCGTGTGTGATTTTTTCGAATCGTCATAGTGGATGTCGAGGAGATCCAACCATAGAGCCCGGAATGGGTGTGAACCATCTAAGCAGAACAATAACCCCTCGTTCATTGTTTTGCTCTTCTTCTTTGTCACCGTCGTCGCCTCTTCTTCTTCTTCTGCTTCTTTCCTCTTGATATTGTATTCTTCCATGACCATGGGATCCATTGATCTTGTTTATCAGAGAGACCGATTTCCCCCAAAAACTAGGGTTCCTCAACTTCAACCAAAGAAGAATAAACAAAACCCACCCTAGACAATAATATATAGTCGTTCCCTTTTTTGGCCGTTGAAGAAATCAATTATATAAATTGATTTAGACCATAATCAAATTACAAATTACAATTATGATTTGGATACAAAAATCATGAGGTTGTCGATTTTCGTTACTAGGTCTATAAATTTTCAATATCTTCTTTGATATGAGATAAGGAAAAATTATTCTATCCCACCTCCATCTCTCCGACATGCATTCTCTAAAAAAATTTCTACTTTGATGCATCACTCTCAATTAGAGTTTACATCCGAAAATGTCCTACCTCTACATAGAGTCCAACATGTTCCTACAATAAGAAGAAATTTAATAAGTGAATTTTTATTAAATTAGTCTGGTTATAAACTTGTATTTGAATCTAATAAATCTAATAAAGTTGTAATTTCTATGTTTGGTTTGTTTGTAGGAAGAGAGTATGTGTGTGAAGATTTATTTAAGTTGAATGCTATTTCTTTGAATGAAAATAATGTTTCTTCTATGCATTCTTCTGATTCTAATATTTCACATGTCAATAATATTGAATTTGGTTATTTGTGACATTCTAGACTTTGTTATGTGAACTATAATTCCTCCCACTCTCTTTACTGAACGCTGTGTGTGTGGTGGTGGTGGCTGCATTTCAAATGATGTTATGCAAATGCGAATATTTAATTGTGTTAAAATTTGGTTGCCCACACCTACAGATCCCTACTTAACTCATCGGTTTGTCCAGCCTAAACAAGTGCTTGAATATGTTTATATATCGAATGCTTAGTATGTTGTTTATGTGATTTATGTCGTTTGTCATTTGCTTGCTTTTAAAAAGAATTGTTGTTGATAGGCCGTTGTACTTCTCTCCTCACAAAGTGCTACTTGAACAACTTCATATATGATAACCCCAACATCCATATGACTGCAAAATATTGCATTCTTCCATGACCATGGGATCCATTGATCTTGTTTATCAGAGAGACCGATTTCCCCTAAAAACGAAAGAAGACCCTATGCCCACAGCCTCTGTCGATGTCGACTCTTCAAATAAATGAAAAATATGTGTGGAAATAGAGCTATGTGAACGAGATTTTAGGGAACCGGTGGGATTTTTTTAGGGTGAATGAAGTGTATTATTAAAAGTTAGGGCAAAAGATATTCCCACCTCCCCCACTTATTTTACCCACCACCGAATTTTACCACAAAAAAAAATCCGTCGACATGTATTTAGTAGGTGTCGACAGGAGTTTATTAATTATCTATATTACTATATAAAAGGCTCTTAAATAAAAAACTTGCCGTTTGACCTTTTTACCCCTGTCAATTCATTCAATCCCATTACAGTCCATTCATAGCACTTTAATGACAATCATTTTTTCATTTAACCCCTACATTTCTATTCAATTCCAAGAAAACTCATTTACATCATTTTAATCTTATTTATACCACTTTAATGACAATCATTTTTTCATTTAACCCCTACATTTCGATTCAATTCCAAGAAAACCCATTTACATCATTTTAATCTCATTTATAGTATTTTATAATACAATACATTTCAATATGTAACATATTCATTAACTTATAATTAAAATTGATTATCATAATATTATTATGATACTCTTACATTTCTATTCAATTCTATGAAATCCATTTACAATATTTTAGTTTCATTCATAGTTTATTATAATACATACATTTTATCATGTAACATATTAATTAACTTATAGTTAGATTTGATTATCACAATATTATTAAGATAAGACATGATATATTATACATTGAAAATATAATTCACAAAAAAAATTATTCCCATTTCATATGCAAAAACATTATATATTAAAAAAATGTATCAAATATTAATGTAATTCACATCTATTAGCATTTATTTAATTCACACATATTTGATTAGCATTTACTCTATTCTCTTGGATTTCTCTACTCTATTAATGCCCCAAATAACCAATAGTCCATAAGCTCTATCCGACAAAAAAAAAATCACAGTAATTAAAAATACAATCCAATAAAAAAATAAACATATAAAATACTGATACAAAAAAAAATTGCTATAAAAATGGACAAATTCAGATTTGAGCTTTGTGTGAACTCAACAATAGATTTATCCAATGAAAATCCATTCATATAATTGTAATCTCATCCATAATTTATTCATATTTTCATCATATCTCGTATGACATATTAAAAGTTTAAGTGAAGGTTGCGCAGAGGTTTTAAGTCCGAGGATGACTTGGTCATTTACTCGACCTTTGCTTATTTAACACCCCAAATATGCACGACTTCAGCCTCTGTTTGGGCTCTTTTTGAGCTGTTGCAGCCCCTCCTCTTGTGTGTGTTTTGGGTGGAGAAAGTGGAGGTGATGGAGATGAAGGAGCACACAAAGGAGTCCAAGAAGGTATGTTTGGATGGTGGTTGTTGGTTGTTGTTGTTGATTCTTCCTTTCTCCATCTCTTTCAAGCTTCCCCTCTCACTCTTCCTCTCTATGGTTTCAGCCATCATGGGAGGTTGATATTTAAAGATGGAAGTGATGGATGAGTGAGAGGGAGGTGTGTATATGTGTGTGTGCACTTGTGTTCCTCTCCATCTTCTTCTCCTCTCCAAAGTTGTGTAGGGGTGCCATGTAAGTGTTTGTTTTTATGCTCCAATGAAGTATTAATGTCTCTATGTAGTATTGTTGAGTGTGGAGGGTGTTGTGGCTGCATATTTCAGGTGTGATTGCTATTTGAATTTATGGTGTGTGTGAGAGAGAGTGGGAGAAACTCATTTTCATGGGAAAATAAAATAGAGAGCCAAAGAAGAGGAGAAAAGCTAATGCAAAGGAAGAGGAGAAGTGGAAGAAAGGGTGAAAGTGAGTTAATCTATCATCGATCTATCATCGATCTCTTTTTTCTTCTCTCTCTCAAATTTTTTTTAATCTTAGGAAGGTGAGTTAATCTTTTGTAGATATGATGTTTATTTTAGAGTTTTATGTTGCAAATAGACTAAATATGTTATTTTTTCATTTGGTTCCTCTTTTTTTAAAAATTGGCATGTATCTACTGTTAAAAAAAAATTCTCAAATAAGATATTTGTTTTGCCTTTAACAGACTGATCTTCGATTCTCTATTCTGATTGGAAGTAAGCAATAATGGATCTGGTTTTTATTCATATATCTTTTGTAATATAATTTCATTATAATATTTTCATCATCATAATAGAGTACCATTTTTTTCTATCTAATCATGAGAATATTATGACGTCCGAATTTAATTGACTGTTTAACCAATTTTTTTTTAAAAATTTACTATCTGAATTTTTTTTTCAATTTTGCTCTTCATGATACAAGATGTATAGCCGTCTTCAAATTATTAAATATGGTAATCTTAAAATATTTTATTTTAAATTTATTACTCATATAAATTGTTGGTTTTTGCATTCACCATGTTTGAGTTTTAATTATACGGTTTATAATATTATCACTTACCGTCGACCAGAGAACACACGTTTATAGTCTTGTTAATTCAATTTGTTAACTTGATTATTTTTAAAAAAAATTTACCAGTGGCCTATAAGTGCAACATTTTTCATTAACTAAAAACAACATTGATTATTCTACGTACTTCCAAATTACGTTACTGAAAATGCTTTGCCAATAATATTATAGGTTATAGATATGTTAATTTATTAGAATAGAAAATACTACATGACTATCAATTTTCTGAACTGTTTCTAAATAGATAAAAGGGTAACATTACCATATCTAATGAAATATGTAAGTAAAATTTTATAAATTTTATTACTCATATCAATTGGTGGTTATCATAATATTATTAGAATACTCTTACATTTCTACTCAATTCCATAAAAATCCATTTACAATATCTTAATTTAATTCATAGTTTATTATTATATGTACATTTTATCATGTAACATATTGATTAACTTATAATTAGATTTGATTATCATAATATTATTAGGATAAGACATGATATATTATACATTAAAAATATAATTTACAAAAAAAAAAATTATTCCCATTTCATATGCAAAAACATGATACATTAAAAAAGGTATCAAATATTAATGTAATTCACATCTATTAGCATTTATTTAATTCACACATATTTGATTAGCATTTACTCTATTCACTTGGATTTCTCTACTCTATTAACTCCCCAAATAATCAATAGTCCATAAGATTTACCCAACAAAAAAATATATAATTCATAGTAATTAAAAATGCAATCCAATAAAAAAAGCAAATGTATAAAATACTGGTACAAAAAAAAATTGATATAAAAATGGACAAATTCTGATTCGAGCTTTGTGTGAACTCAACAATAAATTTAATTCAATGAAAATCCATTCATATTATTGTAATCTCATCCATAATTTATTCATATTTTCATCATATCATGCATGACATATTAAAATTTTAAGCTTCACATTTCATTATCCTTATATGATGACTATTATAGATATATCATAAAATAATATTAATAATTTACATCATTTATGATAAAATTACATAATTTATCCATGAAAAATTCATTTACATCAATTATGATTAAATGAAAATGTTATATCAATTATGAAAATGTTATTGTAACTAAATTTTTTGACATTAATATTAATCAAAACATATATTACATTTTGTCTATGTGCATTTGCACATACTCAACAACTAGTATTTTTTAAAAGTTCAATCAAAACAAGTGGCGATTGCACATATTATTGATTATGTTTTAATTTTCATCAAATTTAATACACATTTCTACTATGACAAAAATTCTAAAAAATTATGTCATTCACCATAAACATCATAATAAAATTAGAGTCCTGCTACACAGACCCCATTATTTAGGCTCAATTCACAAGCCCTACGAGGTGTCATTCTCATTCTCTCATTAGTTTCTTGTTTAAAAAGCAAAATACAATATTACCCTCATTTAAATTCCACGATTTTCTCCCTCATTAAATCTTTTCTCCCTCATTAATCTCCACCTTTTTTTGAAAAATATATCAACATAGTCAATTCATTTAAAGAAACCTATATTTTTTTAAACCAATAAAAAAAGCCATTAATTACATTTATGAAACAAATCAAAATTCAAATCCTTTTAGGGTTTCTTAAAAAGAAACTGAAAAACAAAATCATTCAAAAATTCATTTCATAAAACACCAAAAACCAAAAAAGACCAAATTTTTGTTTGCGGCCTTTCATTCAATTTGAAAACGATGGCAATATAGAATAATCAACGTTTTTTTAAAACACTATTGTTAATTTATAATTTTTTTTATTCTAATAATCAAACAAAGTATTTGTGATTTTTTCAATAAATGCATAAATGAAACGCAAATCATAGTATAAAATTAGAGTTTGGAATAAAATTGTTTAGTTACATTTATAAAATGTAACTTAATTTTTACAATAAATTGGATTAGAAGTCAATTACATTATAAATGTAACTGACTTCGTTTATATAAAGCAATTAAAAGTTAGTTATATTTCACAATGTAGCTGACTTGCAGATATAATTTTTAAATAATTTAAAGATCAAATGCCCCAGATTTAAGGCCGTCAGATTTAACATCTACAACCATATTCAATAAAAAAAATTGCAACAAATGCGAAACAAACAAAAAATAAAAGACTGCGCCTGAATCGACGAAGATTGGAAACGACATCCAATCGTTCAATTATAATTTCCGATCTGATCGGAGGCCGAAAAGTCCTCCGAAAAACAAATTAATGCCTTGAAAAATCTCCAATCCTCTGAAAAATAATTAATACTTGAAAAACTTTCGATCCTCTAAAAATAAATCAATGCTTAAAAAACCTTCAAAACAACCTTCTGATATTGTTCTGTGTGTTCTTTAAAAAAATGTTGTAAAAGAGGTATCAAATGTAACATTTAACATCAAATTAAGTAATAGAAAATCGAACAAATTTTAAAAAAAGGAATGTGACCCAAATACAGATTTTATTTTAGGTAGAGAAGAAAAAGAAGCCGTAGATGGACAGACAGACAAATTATATTATATATATATATTATAAAGCAAAAGAGATGAGATTATTAATTACCATAAATGATGGGATTCCTCCAAACAAATTCAAAAAATCATTGCACATCATTCATTGTAACCAACTCCTAGATTATGGGGAGTAATTATTGAAAAATACATAAAGGACAAAAGTGGTATTAACACTTGTGCCACCTCATGGGGCTTATTTGGGGCATGTGAATCATTATTGATAAAATTAATATTAAACTTAAATATTAGAGAATAAATTTAAAAAAATTCATGATTGATAACTTCTTTTTAAAAAAAAAACAGAGAGACTGACTCATAATTATGCCTGTCAATCAGACGAATATGGATTGGATATGCCCATATCTATATTCGTATTTGAATTGGATATCCGAAAAAATATCTGTATCCGATATCTGACGGATATTTTTAAAACACATATCTGTATTCAATTCAAAAATACGAATACGGATAATATCTGAAATATCCGAACCAGATTAAAATATAAAGAATTTATAAAATCTTAAGTCCTAACATGGTTAAATAGGTATCCACCAAAGACATAAGAACACAAATCCTAATATAGTTAAACAAGTATCCAACATGGTTAAATATGTTTGTGTTTTACCCTAGATAATGAGCCATTGGATTTTCATCTAAGGGTTGAAACTAATTCTAACATATATAAATAAAATAATAATTCGGATACGGATATTGTTCAGATCGGTATAACCTACATTCGATCTGATCCAAAAATTTTCGGATACGGATACGGATTTTCGGATATTTTCTGTATTTTCATATACGGATTCGGATCGTATACGAATATTTTTTTAGATAATTGACAGACTTACTCATTATACCACTTTATTTTTGTTTTAAACATATAAGCCCTACACATGTTCTTTTAAGCATTGGCAATGGGCTGGGTCGGCCCGGCCTGACCCGTTGAAACAGGGCCCAAGCCCACGGGCCTATCTGGCCAACGGCCTGGGCCTAGCCGGCCGGGCTCGAGCTTCTGACCCATGGGTGGGCCGGCGGGCCTAGATTTAAAACATGTTTATTTTTTTATTTTTAAGTTATGCATTTGTATATTAATGTTAAAATAACACCAAAACTAATTTTAAAAGCTGAGTTTTAAATTTAAATTTACATTTTTTAAAACTTAATACCATATCATAAAGACATTATTACATTAACATAACAACACATGAAATTCATTGTCTGATTGTACCTCTTTAAAAAAAATTGTATACATATATAAATTTAATATTTAAAAACAAACAAACACCCTCTCCCAGTGACCCATTGTTTGATTCATTGCGTTGTCCTTTTCCATCTGTTTTAAAATTAAAACAAAACCATCTCCAATCTTTTTTTCTCTTTTTACCCCTTTCAGTACATATTTTAAAAAAAAATTAACCTTAAACAAAAAAAAAACACCTAATATATTCAATGCATTGTCTGGTTGTCCCCAACTCCACGTTTATTTTAGAATTAAAACAAACACCCTCTCCCATCATTTCTTCTATTTTTACCCCCCTTCCATTACATTTTTTTTTTGTTGAGAAAATTGACTTCAAAACAAAAACACAAACACCCCCTTGCTCTCAGTCTCACATGATCCCACCATCAATAATATTTAATACATTCCCTTATTCCCATGCAAACATGTATTTGAATCTTTCATGTTACTATTTTTAAAAAGTGTAGGACTGGAGACTTGTCTATACATACATTTTTTTTTTAACAGTGAGGATATTTTTTTATAAAAATATTTATTGAAAAAAATTTACATCTATTAGATTTTCTAAAAGAAAAGATTAAATGAATTAATTAGTTGAAAAACTGCATCACTACATGATATGTACATCCCAACTAGGTTGACACCTACATATATGTCAATCATTTGCATAACTCAACTTCAATTCAAATAAAAGTTACATAAAATTAATAAAAACAAAGACTGTTTATTCTTCAGGAGAATTGTCACCCATCCATGAAGGTCTTGATAATCGCATACTCGCCAATTCATCTGCAAGTTGAGATTCTCGTTTAGCTTATTGCATTCTTTCATCTGCTAAATCCCAATCCTTCAAGCAAATTAATGCTTTAATAGTGTCTTCACTCAAATTGCTCATCTTTTCTGAAATAACACGACTGTCTGCACTAAACGTATCTTCTGATGCAACAGTAGAAACTGGAACTGTTGGTATGTCACATGTCATGATGGAAAGTACAGGATATCTTGATTCTTGTATTTTTTACCATGATAAAATATCAAATTCATCATCATCATCATATGTTTCAATAACTGGTTGATCAAGATAACGCTATAAATCAGATGAACCTAAAACAGAAGAAGAAGAAGAAGAAGAATTAGATGACAATCTTCTACTTTTAATAAAAGCAAAAGGTCCTACATGAGAGGTGGATGAAGAGCTTGAGGGCTGCATTGTATTTACTATTCGATCTCTACCTACTATAATTTTATAATGCTCATATAATTCAAATAATTTAGATTTTACAAAATTAATATTAATTTGAAGTTTATCATCATCATTATATATAACTTCTAACCATCCTTCTAATGCATCAATTTTTAATCTAGGATCTACAATAATAGCAAAAGAATATATCAAAGGTACAATTCCCCAATATTTATCAAATTTTATTTTCATTAGAAGTACAACATTATCAAAAATATCATTGTAATAATTATTAAATGTTGAAGAAATAGAAAATAATTGTGGAATTACACGAGAAGAAGTTGGATAATACACACCACAAAATATTTTTGTAGAATTTTCAAATACTTCTAAAAAATCTTTAACAAGTTTAGCTATTGCCCAACTATAATCATCAGGGACAGATAAATTACAACTTCTAATATGTGATAATTGTTGAACATACAAATTTAAAACTCTTTTATATTTACAAACAATTTGTAAGAGATTATATGTGGAATTCATCTATGAGGTACATCATTATTAATATTTTTTTTTCTTTTCTTAGATAAATCCTTACAACATTTAATATATAGTTCATGTCTACCTTGAGAAGAATTAATATTATGTACTATATCTTTTTTGAATTGAAGGTGATAAAAGTGATAAATCATCTTGTACAATTAAATTTAAAATATGTGCACAACAACGCACACGAAATAAATCATTTCGAATCAGTGGTAAAGCCAAATAACATTTTAAATGATCTTCAACTACATCATTATTTGAAGCATTATCTAGGGTGATTGAATTTTTTTTATTTTGAATACCCCAACTTACTAATTCCTCATGCATTGCATTTGCAATTGTTAAACCAGTATGTGGGGTTTCAAGCATTTAAAAAAATATTATTCTTTTATTTAATTTCTAATCCTAATCAATATAATGTGCAGTTATAGATAAAAAAAATCAATATTTTGAATAGATGTCCACAAATATGAAGTTAAAGAAATATTGCATTCATAATTTTGAAAAAATGCTTTTAATTTTTCGTTTTCAACTAAAAAATGTTTCATTACATCTCGTTTAGCAGTAGAAGCAGAAAAACATTTATCTTGTGGAGCTAAACCTCTTTGTATCATTCCAGGAAAATCATGCTTTTCTACAAAAGTAAATGGTTGTTCAGATTTAACCATGTAATCTACTATGTCTTGACGTGCACGTGCTTCATCATAATTATATGCAATTAAATTACCACTAACATTTCTATTTAATAACATTTGATCTCTAATATCAATTTTATTTTTTACAAAACATTTATTTTTATGCCTCTTAAGATGACTAGTACATTGAGATAATGATGCACTTAAAAGTTTATTACACAAACAACATTTTGTTTTTTGAAATTTTTTTCCATTTTCCATAGTTTCAATTAATTAAAAAAAATCTCAAATTGCATATTTAGTTTTTTTAGATGATGATGCTAATGCACTAGTAGATGTAGAGGCTAGATTTGAAGATTGTATAGAAGAAGATCCGGTTGAATCATCTACTGGATTGTTAGCCATAATAATTACTACAATTAAATAATAAATACTAATAAATCAGAGATAAAAAATATGCACCAATTTAACAAAAATAAAACTTGTTGAGATATTTAAAGAGAGAGCTTGCTGAGACTTGAGAGCTTGAAGGAGAACTTTGTTGAAAGCTTCAAAAAGAACTACTTAACAGCTTGAAAGTTGAGAGAACTTCTTCAAATTTTTGAAAAGTAGAAAATGTGATTGAGATAAGATATTTTTTATTGAAAATAAATGAGAATGAGATAAATGGTTCACATGATATCTATTTATAAATAACATCAAACCATTTTAAAAAATTAAAAAACTCTCTGATGCAACGATCTTCTTGCCGTTGGAGACTTGGAGGTGAGGTTGTCCCTCAACCCATCCTCTGTAATTCATCTTCTCAAACCCTCAGTACCATTGATTTTTTTTTAAAAAAAAGGTCATCAGACCGTTGTCTCTGCGAGGCCTAAAAAAAGCCTCTTATGAGCTTAGAAGAGAGAGACTTATCAAAGTCTCTTCTGATAAAAAATGGTCTCTGCAAACTTTTAATAAAGTAAAGACTTGACAAGTCTCTGCACTACCAGAGACTTGTCCAGTCTCACACCAGTGACACAGGTGAGTGACGAGACACGAGTCTCTTTTAATGGGAGGGGGAGGGGGTCCATGTCATTTATTAAACGAGAGAAGGACACGAGGGAGGGACACAGTGTCCCTCCCATATATGAATATATATTTTTATATGAGGGGGGGACAGCCAGATAGGTCCCTCCCGTGTGTGTGTGTGTGTGTATATATATGTTTTATGTATTCCCTCCCTCATTTAATAATTAAATATGGGGAAGAATGTTCTCCCATATATTTTTTTTTTCAAATGAGGCAGGGACAGTTATCACTGTCCTCATTTAATTTTGGACAGGGAGGGAGACATTCACTCCCCTTGTTTTAAACATTTTTAATTCGAGCATGGGAGGGAAACTTTCCCTCCCATTTTATTTCAATTGTGGAGGCATGTGTTATCACTAATGGGCCTAGCGGATCTACGGGTCAGCCCGAGCGAGCCCCATTTGGGCAGGCCCGTGGGCTGGGCCGGGCCTTGAACGAGCCCGTGCCGGATTTTGGCCCTACGGGCCGGGTTTTCGGGCCTCGGGCCTCGGGCCGATGATGATGCCTATGCTCTTTTATGGGATTGGGAGTAGGGGTGGTAAACGAGCCGAACGAGCCGAGCTTTGACGTGTTCAAGCTCGGCTCGTTTATAAACGAGTCGAGCCGAGCCGAGTCGAGCTCACGAGCCTCAACGAGCCTAGCGTTCTTCTTCATTTTAGGGTTTTTAGGAATTGAAAACAAAATTTTAGCTTAAATGAGTCAAGTTCATGAGTTTAAACGAGCATAACTTTGTATTAATTTAATATTCTGCTTTTATAAAGGAGTTTAGTCAAGCTTCAACTAAGTTTTAATAACACAAACAAGTCGAATTTGAACATAAAATGAAGCTCGATCCAGGTCCCGAGCCTAGCCGAGCTTTAAAACTTGTTCAAGCTCGCTCATTTATCTAAACGAACGAGCCTGAACGAACTCAAACCGAGCCGAGCCCGAGCGGCAGCTTGGTTCGTTTACCAGCCCTAATTGGGAGACAGAGAATCGTAGGCCTTAGATTTTTCTCTCACGTTGCTAAATAGTAAATACCAATCAAACAGGGGAGAATGAGAGGGATCAACCAGAGAAAAACATTTCTAATCTAATGGTCAGCTGCTCCGCCTCGTGGCCCTCGTCATCCCGTTTCATTACTACTTATCATTATACACTCCAACTCTCCCTACACATGCACTCGATATCCCTATAACTCATCGTGTATACACCTCATCTCTCTTTTACCTAATATGCCAACAACCCATAAATCACTTTTAAACAGTGACGACTCCAAGAATTTTCATAAATGATGTCATTAAAAAAATAAATCCCATAAAATTTTTAAAAAATCTATTCTTATCATATGGTTTTTTTAATGGGTCCATGTGATTTTGATATCGTTGTATAAATAGACCTCCTGAATGACTCCATCACTTAAAAGTTGATTTGTTTTTTTTATTACTGATACATTCAGTTCACTTTGCAGCCTCATACACCATGATAACGTAGTATTATATTGCGCTATCATAGTGTATAGAATTATATCACAATATATGACGCAATTTTTTTTTCAATGTTAAAAAAAATACACTAATGTATTTCAACATATATTTTATTTAATATAACTGCATGTATTTCAATTGGAGCATATATGATTAAAAAAAATCAATGTGGCCTGCAATTGAGGTTGGACATATCATTTTTTAGTCTGGTTGTATAAATTGACCTTGTGATATAGTTGTATAAATGAACCTCCTGAATGACCCCACCTCCTAATATGGTTAATTTGTTTTTCAAAAAAATTTGACGGGGTCAATTGACCCCACCTCAACAGGGGGGGGGGGGGCAGGACCAAAATCTGGTAACATTTTATAAACCATCTCTGAGTCTCAACAAATTTGTACGATCAATATCTAACATTTTATAAAGCACAAATGAGAAATGTTCAACGGAGAATTAATGAATCTGGTATACAATAGACAAGGAACACTGAAGATAGTATACAATAGATAAGGAACACTCAAGGACAAACACAGGTCCAACTGCCTCTCAGGGTGGGTGCAGGCAACAGAGATAACAAACTTTTTGGAAAATAATACTATACGAAAAATAGTTGGGACATATGTAGAGAATATTAAACAGTGTATACAATATGTGAGCCAGACTAGATCAATCTCACTTTTCTTGAATGTCCATGAATTTTTTTATGATGCAATGTATTAATGCCCTTTCATGGGTCTAACCACCAATAAATAATCATCAATATAATTAATTATCTCTTTCTCTCTTTCGACTTTTCCACTTTCTGCATGCTCACTTCCTTGTTACCCGATCCCATTTGTTCAATCTCCTCACTTTTATCATTGGCATAAATATAAAGTGGTGGATGGTAAGCTGAAACCGTGTTTGGTTGCACGATTAAAACTCATTTTCTACATATGATAGATTTAAATAGATTTTATAGGAAGTTGTCCCCACCCCCAGCTTTTCAAAAACTCTGTTTTTTTATATTATTTGCCTGAAATATGTCTTGAAAAAGCTGCTGCAATTTTTTAGTTTGGTTGCACGATTATAAAAGTAGGGGTTAGCAACGGGCCGGCCGGCCCAGCGCCCAGGCCGACGGCCAACGAAGAGGGCCCAGGGCCTGCCCACGGACCCTGGCCTAAACGGGCCTGACGGGCCAGGCCCGGGCTTCGGGCCCACAGTATCAGATTTTAAACATATTATTTCTTTTGATTTTTTAAGTTTAAGTTGTTCATTTGTATATCTATATCTATACTACCTATAAAAGTATCAATCCATGAAAAACATTCACTTGACACATTTACCATTCATAATTCTTGAAAATCCATTCTTATCCCAAATGACATTTTGTTTGAAATATTTACCCTTTCAAATTCTTGCAAATATATGACATTATATTCAAATTATATGATACATTTTGTTTGAGATATTTATCATTTCAAATTCTTGCAAATATATGACAATATATTCAAATTATATGATGTGTTAAAATTTATGCATATGATGTTTTAAAATTTATGCATTTATTAATATATACATTTTCAAATTATATGTCAGAATATGCATATTTTAAAATATCCTAACTAAATTTGTAGATAAATTTTATTTTTAAATTAATATATATTTATCTATACTAACTATAAAATTACCAATCAATGAAAAACATTCACTCAACGCATTTACCTTCCTAATTCTTGAAAATCCATTCTTATCCCAAATGACATTTTGTTTGAAATATTTACCCTTTCAAATTCTTGCAAATGTATGACACTGTATTCAGATTATATGATACATTTTGTTTGAGATATTTATCATTTCAAATTCTTGCAAATATATGACACTATATTCGAATTATATGATGTGTTAAAATTTATGCATTTATATATGATGTGTTAAAATCTATGTATTTATTAATATATACATTTTCAAATTATATGTCAGAATATGCATATTTTAAAATATCCTAACTAAATTTGCATATAAAGTTTATGTTTAAATTAATATATCTTTATTAGGAAAATCTTCATTTATGTTATGTATAATGCACATGTTACCAAATTAACCTATATATAATGCATTATATACATACATATATATATGTCAAACTACTTTATATATATATTATATACATGTCTACATATCTTAAAATATTAAATTATATATATTTATATGTGTATATGCAATTATACAAAGTATAAAATATATGCATGAATAATTATGTAGCTAATATAATTAAAGTCAATACAAGTGCCATAGAAAATTAGCTAATAATATACATATATGTATTTTAATTATATATTGTTGACTTTATGTTACATTAAATATATGTATATAATTTTAAGATGCAATTATAAAATTATATATTGTTGATATTATTACATGTCAAATAATATAATATACATTTTATGTAATATAATTAATATACACATTTATACACACTTATATTAGAAGTATATAATATACGTTTTTTTATTATCTATAAGTAATACATATATATGACGCATTAAGATAATATGGTAACACAAATTAATTTATATTTAATTTATATCTATACATAGTACTTATCCTAAAAATCTATCATTTGACAATTTGCTCCTCCAAATTAATCAAATTTCTCTTAAACCCTTTCTCAAATGATCCCTTCACCTTCCCCGAACCCTTTCACCATTTCACGAACCGTCGTCAATATAATGTTTTCAATTTAATCTCTTTAACATGAACATTCACCGATGATAATTCAAAGAGCCAGAGATTAGTTAGTCTTATGAACCATTATAAAGTCAGAAAAATTGCAATGCTTAACTTTCTCAAAAATTGTCCGCCAAGTTCGCTAGGATACTACTTCCCACGGGACTTTGGGCCATCTGGCGCACTCGTAATGGAGTCCTATTTCTAGGTCAGCGACTCTATTTTGAAAACATGTGGGAACAGCTCTGCAACTCATACGGGATTGGGGTAAACACTTGGTAGGGATGAGATGAGTGTATTACTCGGGGGGTGTGATAGGGTGCGAAAAATAATGGTTGCACGCACAAAACGGGAGGGAGCCCAGTTTGGGATGGCCATTACCCGCAGTTCCTTGTGATGGCCACCCGGTGGGGGCATCGCTTGTGCACCTGAGGCGCTCAGAGCAAAATCCACGGCGCGAGCTTCCCAATTTGGGACCTTCGTCGGGGTATGTATTCTATTTTAATCATCTCTTAACCACTTCCACGTTCGGACGAATTTGTAACACCTTATATGTTATAAAATGGCCTGATTTCTCTAAAAAAAACTCTCTGTTTCGGATTGAAAACCCCAACAATGCCAACATGGCCGAGGAGGGTGTTGGAGAGGAGGAAATGATGAAGACCTCCACCACCACCATATTTGAAATATGTAAAAAATCTAATACTTACCTAATACAAAACATAAAATTATAAGTATATACATAAAACATTACATGTTTTAGAATAAAAAATATAAAAATAAAAACTCATACTAATCCTAAAATCATAGATATAAAATTAAATATATAATATAATAATAATATTTTCGGATACAGATATTTTTTCGGATCGAATCAGGCATATGCTTATCCGATCTAAATTTTTTAATAAAATTGATATTTTTTTGGATGCAAATACATATTTTTTGGATATTGGATATTTTCTAAATTTTCGAATATGAATTCAAATTGGATACAGATATTTTTTTGGATAATTAATGAATTCAAATTGGATACAGATATTTTTTTGGATAATTAACAAACTTATCTCTCGCTCCCCCCCTCCTTCAACCCTCCACGAGACCCTATGGGCTGGTTTGACAATGGGATACGTGGTGAGATAAAGAGTATTTGTGGGGATAAGTGAACGGGATGACAACCTATCCCTGTTTGGTATTAAAAATAGTGAGGATAAAATAAACTAAGGACAATTGTATCAATTCTGAAATGAAAATGAGGATAATTTGTTCCACCTAAAGGCTGGATAACATTTATCTCAACTTTTTATTTTAATTTTAACAAACGTGAATATGAACAAATTTGATGGATTTTTTATCATTTCAAATTAAGATAACTTATCCTTAAAATCTTAACCCGTTTTCAAACTAGCCCTATAAATCTTAAAAAATGACCAAATTATTTTTGTTTTTGTTTGGGCGTCTCTCTTGTTGGGGGGAATGAGTGCAAACCTTTTGTAATCACCCCCTTTGTTTTTTTAGCTTTGCATCTTATTTCTTACAATTGTAACTCAAATTTCTAGTTATAAATTAACAAACTTTCAGTTAAAAAAACAACCGACAACCAAAACAGATGGTTGAAACCCCAAAAAAAAAGGGGAAAAGTCCAAATACCCCCATGACTTTTTCTAAAGTTCATATAACCCCCTAAAAGCACGTATGTAAATTCAAATAGCCATCTGAATTAAATTTTCATTGATTAATTTGTATTATTCAGTAAATATTCTATCTAGTTAACATTAATTGAAAACATAGTATACTAAATTTACTACAATGTATTAAAAATGTAAAAAATCATATGTGAATGACGATTTTACCACTCCAGATAGAGTTTATAATCTATCTAGAGGGGTAGAATACTGTCATGTACATAAAGTTTTTTGCATTTTCAATAAATAATAGGGGTTTTGGTATAATATGTTTTTAGTCAGGGTTAATAAAATAAAATATTCACGTAATATTCGTTATCTGTCAACAGAAATTATACTCATGGGGGTTATTTGGATTTACATAAATGTTTTCTGTTGGTTATCTGGATTTTTGTAAAATACACAAGGTTATATAGATTTCAGACAGTTTACAGGGGTTATTCGGGGGTCCGAATCCGGTCAGTTAAGTCAGTACCGAACTGGACAATGTGCAAATCGAACTGCACCACCTATAAATCGAACTACACAACTAATTGTTGGATATATATTTTACTCTCCTATTGGATACTGATGATACTTATTTTTTCATATCTTCTCTTCAATAGTTGATTGAATCCAATAAGAGAGTAAAATATATATTCAATAATTGATTGTACAATTCGATTTATAGGTGATACAGTTCGATAACTGACCAGATCCAGTCCTGACTGGATCCGGTCTCGGATATTTTCCAAAAAAAAAATCCCCGAAATGCATCAGGTGTGCATTGACTTTTATATTCATGGTTGACCAGATTGTAACGTACGCCATGCAACGTACGTAGCCTGAGATAGAGAGTGTTCTCGGGACGACCACTCGTTTTTCTCTCTCTGTCTCTCTCTGTTTGATTAATTAAAGTAAATCATAAATACTTAATTTAGAACAATCTCGTTTTATCCACTCTTAATCCTTCGATCATCCGAGCCTGGATTTTGTTATTTAAACCTGGTTTGCATTTCTTTTTCAATCCCACCGATCCCATCTTTATTTGGATTTGTATCTGTGTTTTTCTTTTGAGATCGGGCAAAAATGGTGAACACCGAAACCGTTCGGAGCATTGTTGGCATTATGGGTAACTAAAAATTTGTTTTGGTATTTTAGGTTTTTCTTTATGTATTTATAAATTAAACATTTTTGCTCTTGTAATATTCATTTCGTTTATTCTAACGTGTTTGTTTTTGGTATTTTAGGTTTTTCTTTGTGTATTTATAAATAGAACATTTTAACTAATGTGATATTCATTTTCTTTATTCTTACATGTTTGTTTTTAAAATTTAAATTTTTGTTATTATAGTTTTGAGTTCATGATTAGTTTTAACTAAATAAAGGATGGGGTTTTTCTTACTTTTTGTTTTTATTTCTCTACAAATTATGTTTTCTTTAAACAACTAATGGGTTTGTTTGGTGTTTAAATTTTTGAAAATGAATTTTTCTTTCTTATGGTTTTAAATAGATTTGAACAAAAATAAAGGAAGGTGTTTTATATAAAATATATGAGTGTACGTGTGTAATTTAATTTGTTTTCCTTTGTGTTGATGGAGAAATACAGATTTAAATACACATTAATATTCAATTGATTTCTTGTTTGCTACTTCGTTTTTTCTGCAGGGAACTGCATCTCTCTTGGATTATTTCTATCTCCTGTGTAGGGTTCTCTATCTCATCTCTCTATTCTTTGTTATTATAATCTATTAATTCTTAAAATATCTATAGATCACAATTCTATATATAATTATGCAATGACATAAAAAAAAAGCTCAAACTTTTAGATTCTCTCTTCTAATAAAACAGCATTGATGAATTTAGCAACTGACAAATTTGGTGATATATACATGTATTTTGAACAGTTGATAAAAAGAAAAGTTTATACTATCACTTCATGAGAGTGATTAATGATGTAGCCCAATTAAGCGTGAACCACCAAATTGGTTATAATTGTGCTTATTAGATCTTTCTCCTCAAATTAGCATGCATATTAGAGTAAATAATGAACCAACCATCCCAAAAGAAATAATATCCAATAATAGGATATAAAAGCTTGATCAATTCATTGATCAAAACAATGACATGTCATCTTATCATTTTTTTGGAGTGATGTTATTATTTTTCTGATTGGTTGATCCACATCAGCATTTATCAAATTTTTTGAGAAAATTAATTCCAGTTCCCCTGGAGAACCCCTAAATTAATTATAATTCCATGGAGACTTATTTTTAAGTCCACAAGTTACTTGAAGTAGGGTTATCATTTATCTTCTTTTTTTCAATTTTTCCTTGTCTTCACATTTTTAATAGTGCACACAGACGATGAAAAAAGAGGGTAAAAATAAAAAAACATAATAGTGGACTTAACAGTATCCAAATAAAAAGATTCAAAAATAATATACAACAGGGTCTGGAAATCTAAAAATAATTCTAGATGTTTTAGAAACCTAAAAATAATTCAAAAAATCCTCAAATGACCCATAATCAATCCCCCCTCCCCCTTTTTTTGTTACAAGATCATTATTTTTTCTTTCAATAATTTTTTTTTTGATGGAAAGATAGGCATAACTTCTTTCAATAATTGATAATCTTATTTATTGAAATAACACGATGGACAGGCCAACGTTTGTGAACATAGTGAAGAAAGGGGCCGTAGAGCAGTACTCTGCGATACCGTATTTGGCAACCTTACAGAACTGTATGTTATGGTTGCTCTACGGTATGCCATTCGTACATCCTCACAGCGTACTCGTACTCACCATCAACGGTGCCGGACTCGTCTTCGAGGCCGTCTACCTCACAATCTACTTCGTATATGCCAATGGCAAACAACGTGTACGTATACGTCACATATATTCTAGTCTTATATGTATCGATTGAAAATCATCTGAGCATATATTCACATTAACAAGGTATATGTTTCATATTTTCTATAAATCTATCCATGTAATTCATTAGAATATGTGTTTTATTTATTTATAAAAAAACATGTATCTCACTAGATTTGGTATAATTTTAAAAAAATTCAAAACACTTGTAGACTGGAATTAAGATTAGAAAATAAATTGTACATGATATTGTCATCAAGCATTATTATAAAAAAGAAGTTACATGCAGTCCTTTTTATTGTCCTAATTGATGGTCACACGTGTTTTCATTTTTTTAAAAGTAGTACATCATCTAATGAGGTATATGCTTTAATAAAAAGTGAATATCGCTCCGATCTATTTCGAGTTGAATGGACTCATTTTTAGTAAGTACAAAAAAATTAACGAGATATGATTCACTAAATTTCTAACAAAACATATATGACTAGATTTTGAACTATAAAAATGATTGAATATAATAAAGCCTTAAAAAGAGATAATCTTGTGATGCGTGAGCTCCTGCAGAAGAAGCCCGCACTTATATTGTTGGTGGAGATCGTGTTCGTGGCGGCGGTCGCCGTGCTGGTGCTCACATTGACTCAAAATTACGAGGGTGATCATAAGTACAACATTAGGTCGCTCATCGTCGGCATCCTCTGCGTCATCTTTGGCACATGCATGTATGCCTCCCCTCTCTCCGTCATGGTAAGATGAAAGAGTCAAACTCATGACCCTTCGATGAAGGAGTATACTTCTATTTACCTGTCAGGAGGTGGTTTGATATTGATGATCGTCATGTTGTTGTTGTTTTAGAAAATGGTGATCCAGACGAAGAGTGTGAAGTACATGCCCCTCCCACTCTCGTTAGCCGGATTCCTCAACGGGATTTGTTGGACGGCTTACGCGCTCATCAAGTTCGACATCTTTATAGTGGTAATAAGGCATAAAGATTTCACCATGAATTCTTATGTAGATGATTGATTTGTAATAAAAATTATTTTAAAAAAAAATCATTGTAATTTCACTCCAACAAGTGAGACTGTTATGAAGACTGATTAGACTTGAAGGGATAATAATTGATTATACATGGTTGGTGCAGATTCCAAACGCGATGGGCACTCTGTTCGGGGTAGTGCAGCTGATACTCTACGGCTGTTACTATCGGACGACACCAAAGGATGATGACGACAAAGAGGTGGAGATGTCATCGGCTCCGGCCGCGGCCAATCGCCTCGGGGGATCGAATGCCTGACGGCACACGGTGGAGCCATTCCCGTGTTGCGACGTCGGAGGATCTTCGGTCGGTGGGCCTCCTTCGACGGCCGTGTCGGCGTTTGTTTTGTTTCTCACAGTTGTTGCTGCTTCAGGATGGCTGGAGGTTGATTTCCTCTGATCATCCATGTATAGCAATTCAATTTTTCACATTTGTTTTGTTTTTCTTTGATACTGTTAAGATTGGTTTTGTACCCATTGTTGTAAGAAATCAATGAAGAAAGCATTAATGAATCAAATTTTATTGATTCATAGACTATGGGTTTGAAACTTTTGTGATCTGATCAATTTATAGTGAAATCAATTTTATAATTGTTGTTACAAGTTAGGAGATTAACAAAAATTGATGAGATCCTCCTGGGTAGAAAATTTACCTCGAGAGTTCATTCAAATGTGATATACAAAAGTCCAATTTTCATGGACCTATTAGTGAATAAGAGTTTCACGAGAGTCTATATGCAATATTGTAGCTGCCTTGAAATTAAAGGAAAAAAGGAAAGGGGGTTAAAGACTTTCCCTCAAATATAATTTTTATTTGGGATAAGAAATTGTAATTTATCCAGAATTTTGGCTCCAAAACCTGTTTTTTAATTAAAATATTTATACAACAAAATCTTCAATCACATTCTAAACTGTTGTTTAACCTTTTTTAATGGCACTAGTTAAATGCACGCGCTAATGCACGTGTTAATTATTAATCATAGATGCATAATGAATAACGAAATTAAAATGCATATTGTTTTAAAAAAATTATTTTAAAATAAGCTCATAATTTTTCAAAATCAGCCATTATGTTATTTTACCTTTGTTATGAAAAATAAATAGTAGTGGTTATATATCTTAATTGAATTCTACTATGACTACATAAATGGAAGTCTACTCCATGAGATGATAAATTTGAGAGTCCCCACAAAATAAAAACAAATTAACTTTAAATAAAAGGCAATTGAAAATGTTTACAAATTGCCTTTTAATAGAAAATAAATTGAAAAGGTTTATAAATCATATACAAAACCACCTTATATGAGTTGTATATACATGAAAAATAAGATCCCTGCATATGAAATATGAATAATAAAATCTCTATATATGAGCAGTT